>JAOQML010125733.1:0-18550 GCA_027568935.1 Erythroxylum urbanii
AAATTGATATGATGCCATGTGGAGTTCTGTAGTGATCGCACGTAGCGCTCCCTTATCCTAGGATTCGTATCGGAATGACCTACGGGCGTTCCGGTGCGTACCCTAGGGTAATGGGGTGTTACAGCTCCACTTCCCTTTCAGGAGGAAGCCTAAGTAGTTTTTCAGCAAAAAGATATAAAAATTCGCTTACCACTGGAATGTCTTGCAGTTTAACACTATCCTTCTTAGAATCAAGTACAAAAGCCAAATAAGCTTCACAACCCATTCTTAAGGAACTTTTGGGCTTGCACAACAGATATCACGTTAGCCAGAGGACTTTTTCAGATGCTATATAATTATTTCAGATCCAATGGGCTTCTTAAACATAACAATATTAGCTCTACAGTTAACCACTGCTCGATGCTTGGACAACCAATCCATACCCAAAATCAAATCAAATTCATGAAAAGGCAATTCAATTAGATCCGCTACAAACTCACTAACTTGGATCAAAACAGAAAAGTTTCTATAAACCTAGTTAACCAACACACTACTAACTAGAGGATTGGTTATATGAATATCATATCTAACCTATCTACAGGCATCTTTTTATCAGGAATTTCTCCAATATAGATATAAGAATAGGTAGATCCATGATCAATCAAAGTATGCATTTCATAGTTGAGAGAAACAGTACTAGCAATGCTCCTTTTAGCTTATTGCCTTGAAGTCTTGGTAATGTCTGGAAGCGGTTGCTTAACGTGCTCCTTTATATGCAATCATACATTTATATGTCACTCATACACATTTTTAAAAGAATAATCAGTCATAAATACATTTATGAATGTATTATATATCATACATGTTCAACGACAATTTCTTGGCTATGTTTCTTTAATACTCTTTATAAGCAATTACAACACCTTTAAAACATTCTTTTAATCCTTAATACCCTTTTATTCGCTTTAATCCCTTCATTCAACATCAATTAAATTCATTTAAGAGCTCATTTAAAGCTATATTCCTTATACGGTAACATCCTTACTTGAATTAGGTTAAAAAACATCTAAAAAATCACCCTTTGTTAAAGCCTCTCGGGTCACTATCGGGAAAGTGAACAATCACGACTTTTCTTCTTCTCTAAAGAGTCACAATCATACAGATGCACGATCACAACTTCCATCATTCTTCATTAGAGTTGCAATCGTGCAGATGCATGATCATTACTTGCTGTGTTTTCTTCCTTCTTTTTTACCATTTTTACTTTTAAAAAGAAGTTTTTAGGCAACCCTTTCTTCTAATCAAATGTTTCTCTATGTCTTACGGTTCTAATGACATCAAATTCATATATTTTGGTTTAGTATTGTACAAGTTATAATCAAAATACTCCATACTATTCTCATACCTCGATAGAGCACAATTGTCAACTTCAAGACAAATTACAAGACTCTTAAGGACAGATTTCAAATTCGATTCCTTCACGAAAAATGTAGCCATATGTCTTTAGTTTACTCCAAATCAAAATCAATCTAATTTTGATAACCACAGATCTAGTTATGACCAAAATACGGATGTATATTCTGTAAAATACTTTATATAACACACTCCAGCACACTTCATTGTCAATGTTCTATTACTTCTCTATCATTTCTCTATCCTTTCATATTAATGATTCAGTTATACCTCAATTTTTAGTTCAGTCATCTCTATACCCAATCCATAAGTTTATGAATAATCACAACACAATAACATAACCTAATTCATACATTTACATATCACATTTTCTGCACTTCACTAATCTTCATTTAACTTCTATTATCACAATCCTTTATACAGTTTCTGCATATTTTATACTAATTTATCTCCTTCATCACTTTACTTATATCTCAGAAATTGCTTCGTCCTACACCACTCACGCATGCATCCATTCATCTTGCTACACCATTCACGCATGCATCCATTTTCAAGACAAAATGAAAACATCATCAAAATTCATTTACACTACATAGAACTCAAAGCATAACTTACTTGTCTTAAGCTTCACTCTCTTGGAAACAAAATGAGAGATTTTGTGGATGGAAAAACACAAGGAATTAGCAACAATCGAAAACCCCAAATAGTTGAAGACTTTGCAAGGTATGTTACGCAAACACCAAAGACCTATGAACAAGCTAGGATTTTGTGATGGATAAGCAAGAAAAGAGGTTTTGATGTTTTCGATGAAACCAAAGAAAGAAGCTACGGAAATCTTCCTTACCTAATAAAAAACGTGACTTAGGTGGCTTAACTAAGCTTTGCCATATGTCTCTAATGCATGTCTTGCATTTGTCATCATGTGAAGCTACCAAATGGCACATATCTATTGGTCCACATGTCACACATTAATTGATCCATTTATCACTCCATAGTTAGTCCGTTCATTAATAATTCTATTTGTCTTTTATTTCTATAGTTTTCCTAGTCTAAAAATACTCCAATTATTCAAAAATTTTCGAAATGTCCAAAATGTTTCCAAAATTACAAAATTAATATCTAATTCACACCAATTAAATTTTCAAGACAATTAATCCATAATTCACACTTTAATCACATTAAAATCACTTATACCCAAAAAATGTCAATGAAAGCATGTACAATTATTTTCATGAGTGACAACGTTATTCACGTACATGTGTAAGCCATATAATTTATGAAATGCACTTCTAAATTCTCAATAAACTCTCATATATAATATCCTAGGGTTCTAACCCTAATCATGAGATAATGAGATGTTACAATTCTCCCCTCCTTAAGAAATTTCATCCCCAAAATTCTTACCTGATTCACGAAACAAGTGGGGATATTGCTTTCTCATATGCTCTTCTGTTTCCCAAGTCACTTCCTCACTCAATTGATTTTTCCATAGGACTTTCACTAATGGAATTTCCTAATTCCTCAACTGTTTTGTCTGATATCTCACTATCTTGACTGGCTCCTCAATAAAACTCAGATTACTAGTAATTTCAATCTCTTGAGTCAGTAGTACTTGCATCGGATCAGATTTATACCTACTAAGCATGCTCACATGAAAAACATTGTGTATCTGGGACATTTCACTAGATAAGGCTAACCTGTTCGCTAATGGTCCTACCCTCTCTATAATCTCATAAGGACTAATGTACTTAAGGCTCAACTTTCCCTTCTTGCCAAATTTCAACACTCCTCGCCAAGGCAAAACTCTCAGAAATACTTTGTCTTCCACACTGTATTCCATATCCTTTCTGTGCTGATCGATATAACTCTTATGTCTATCTTGTATTGCTTTTATTCGGCTTAGGATCAATTTTATCTTACCCATAGTATCTTGTATTAATTTTGGTCCTTTTATCATTCTCAAACCTTCCTCGTCCCAATATAGACGTGATCTACACTTTCTACCATACAATGCCTCATAAGATGCCATTCCAATATTATTGTGGTAGTGGTTGTTATAAGCAAATTCAGTCAAAGTTATATACTGATCCCAAGCTTCTTGAAACTCCAATACACATGCTTTAAGCATATCCTCAATAGTTTCGATTTTCCTCTCACTCTACCCATCTGTTTGTGGATGAAATATAGTACTAAAGTTCAACCTCGTAACCAAAGTTGTCTGTAAGCTGCCCCCAAATCTCGAGGTAAATCAGGTATCTGTGTCTGACATGATGGACACTGGAAGCCCATGTAATCGCACTACTTCATTCACATATCTTCGAACTAACTGATCTAGTGAGGTATTCTCTCTCACTGACAAGAAATGAGTTGACTTGGTCAATCTATCAATAATGACCCAAATGGTATGATGTTGCCTCAGAGTCCTCAGTAAGCCCATAATAAAATCCATCGTGATTCTCTCCCAATTCCACTTTGGAATAGGCAATGATTGTAGCTTACTAACTGGAGCTTGATGCACTGCTTTCATCTGTTGGCAAGTCAAACACTTAGCCAGATATTCAGCCATTTGCTTTTTCATTCCTGGCTACCAAAAATGTTGCTTCAATGTGTTATACGTCTTTGTAGTACCAGGATGCATAGCATAACATGCACTTCCTCTTGAATTTCCTTTCTCAATTCACCCATATTAAGCACACACAACCTCTGTTTTAACCACAATGTTTCATCTCTCAATTTAAATTTAGAATTTGTATTCATCTTATTCTTCTCAATCAGTTTCACCATTTTAGGATCTTTACTCTGAGCCCTTCTAATTCTATCATGCAACATTGGTCTTAACTTTTGTGTGGCTATCAATGCTTCATCTTGCCCCAATTTCAATTCAACATTTAACGCTCTTAATTCAACTAGGTTAGGCAACCTCGGTAATTATAGTTGAGCCACATTGCTATTGGATTTCCTACTTAATGCATCAACTACCACATTAGCTTTGCCAGGATGATACTCAATTGTACAATCATAATCTCTCAATAACTCTATCCATCGACTCTGTCTCATATTCAACTCTTTCTGAGTTAATAGATATTTCAAACTTTTATGATCAGTAAATACCTCACCATACTAGTAGTGTCTCAAAATCTTTAAAGCAAATACTACAGCAGTAAGTTCTAAATCATGTATCAGATAGTTCATCTCATGAGACCTTAATTGTCTCGATGCATAAGCTATCACCTTACCATACAGCATCAACACGCATCCCAATCCTTGATACGAAGTATCATTGTATACTACATAACCACCAGTTCCTGAAGGAATAGTCAACACCAGTGTTGTAGTCAACCGATGTTTCAGTTCCTCAAAACTTCTTTGAAAATTATCATTCCATTTAAAAGAAACATTCTTTCTCAAAAGTTTTGTTGAAAGGAGCTAAGATTAGTGAAAACCCCTTGACAAACATTCTATAATAACCATTTAATCCTAAGAAACTCCAGATCTTAGTCACATTTTTTGGAGCTTCCCACCTTATCAATGCTTTTATTTTTTTGGGTCTACTTGTATGTTGTGTCTAGATATAATACGACCCAAGAATACTACTTGATCAAGCAAAAATTCACATTTAATGAAATTGGCGTACAACTGTTTCTCCCTCATTATCTTTAGAACCAACCTCAAATGTTCTGCATATTCCTCTATACTCTTCAAATACACCAAAATATCATCAGTGATATCATCAATAAACACAATCACAAAGCGATCTAAATAAGGCTGAAATATCTTATTCATCAAGGCCATAAAAGCTGTTAGGGCATTATTTAACCTAAACGGCGTTACTAAAAACTCGAAGTGCCCATATTTTGTTCTAAATTCAGTCTTTGCTACATCAACCTTAGCTATTTTCAACTGATAATATCCCAATCTCAAATCTAACTTTGTGAATACCTCAGCTCCGCGTAACTAATCAAGCAAATCATCAGTCCTCGGTAATGGGTACTTATTCTTAATTGTTATCTGATTTAACTGTTGATAATCAATACACAACCTCAAAGTCCCATCCTTCTTTTTTACGAACAATACTGGAGCTCCCCAAGGTGACACACTAGGTCGAATAACTTTTCCAGTAACTCCTGTAACTGGGTCTTCAGTTCCTTCAGTTCTACAGATGCCATCCTATATAGAGGAATTGATATAGGAGTGGTACCTGGAATAAGATCAATGGTAAACTCCGTCTCGCTTTCTGGGCTTAAACTTGGTAGTTCAGTATGAAACACATCCAGGAAATCCTTAACAATAGGAATATCCTTAATGGTTAGTTCATTCCGGGTATCAACTATGTGGGCCAACTACGCCTCATATCTACCTCCGATTAATCTCAAAGCTCTCATGAATGAAATTAGTCAGGCTGGCACTGCCTGACTAACTGCTCAAAACATCACTCTCGACTGATTAGGGGATTCAAGAACTACCTCCTTAGTATAATAGTTCATCACCACCTTATGAGCAGTGAGCTAATCCATGCTTAGAATAATATCTATTTCCTTTAACTACAATACAATCAAATCAGCTTCTAACTTTGCTTGATCAATCTGAACTATGCACCCTTTACCTACCTTACCAATTACTGTAGTACTTCCTACTGGAGTACTCACCACTAAAACACGATTTAACATTTCTCTCTTACATTATAGTCTAGATGCTAGATGCAGTGCGATGAATGAATGTGTAGATCCTAGATCTACTAATGTAAATGCTTCAAAATTAAAAACATTTAACACACTTGTTACCACATCTGAGAAGTTTTGTGCCTCATATCTTGTAATGGCGTAGACCCTAGCCTGAGACTGTGGCTGATTACTCCGTACCTTAGTCCTGACACTAGGCCTTGCTGACTGAGTTTTGTCTCTACCTTTGCCTCTATGTATATATCCAATGGCTCTACTCTGCTGTATAGTTGTCTCTGTCATTATTCCTCCTCTCATTATAGAATGTGGTCCCAAAGTCTCGAGACAATCTCTAATCTAATGCTCTACAAAGCCACAACGGAAACAAGCTCCTGATAACCTCCAACACTGACCACCATGCTTCTTACCACAATGTTCACAATCTAGCATCTGTTGTGACTACGCTCTTAACACTGATCCTATACCTATACCAGTCTGAACAAATCCACCTCTTGGTCTAAACCCTAACTATATCGATCTAGTCTGGAATTGAGACAATTTATTATGACGTTTACTGAAGCTTCTGCCAGAATCAACCTGAGATTCAACCTGCTTCTTCCCTATAAACTCTTGTTTGTACTCTCCCTGACTATCTGTTAACAACTACTCAATTCTGATTGAGGCTACTCGTAGTTCCATAAAACTACCGAAATTAGAAAGAGCTAGCCTTGTTCTGATCTCCATATTCAACCCATCCTCAAACCATTTACATTTGTCTTCCTCAGTTGGGGTTAATATAGTAGCATACCTCATTAACTCATTGAATCTTATCTTATACTCTGCCACTGTGAGTCTGCCTTGCTTCAGATCCACAAATTCTTTCATCTTTCTCTCCAGATAAATCTTAGGCATATAAGTCTCTCAAAACACCCTCAGAAAATCTTCCCAAGTCAAACTATAGGGTCTGGTGTTACTGCTTGGAACAGTCTTCCACCAATGGTATATTGGACCTTGCAATAGTGAGGCCGCACAATTAAATCTCTCATCAGCCTTACAGTCCATCTGATCGAACACTCTTTCAGTTCTCTCTAAACACCCTTATACCTCAGCAGGGTCTGTACTTCTGTAGAAGTCCATAGCTCCCAGTTTTCTCAGCTTATAGTATCTTCTTTCTTACCTCTCTGAAATTTTCGGAGGCATTTGTGCAAACTCAAGTACAAGAGACTCCCTATTGGCTCCTACAGACTCTATGTCAGTTGACTCTCCAATTTGATCTCTTAAAGTAAATGACCTATAACAAAAAATTAGTGATTACTATCCTAATCTCTTACTCAATATCATGTATAAATGTCCTTTTATGTCCCGATAGATGCCAAACCATGCTCTAATACCAAAATTTGTCACATTCCACTACCATAAAGTACATATCCAAACATCCAGAGGATATTTAAGTACATATCCCTCGATAATGGTATGTTGGATCAAACCTAATCTCTTAAATGGCATCGTAAAGAAAATACAATAGTTAAAAACCTCATCTTTTCATTTCATTCATAAAGGTTTACATACAAAACATCAAAACCAATATTTACAACCATTATACACAAGTTCTATATGACATATGTAAACTACTTAAAAACAACTACAACTCCTCAAATGCCAGCTGACAGACCTTTGAACCATATCTTTATCCAAAATGTTCTTCTAAAAGATCTTAGAAATCTAGGTCTCCTCTCTCTTACCTAAAAATATTAACGTTACAATTTTATTGAGTTTTGCGAACTCAATGAGCGAACCATCATGATCTCACTCTAGGAAAACATGCAAATATCATACAACTAACCAAATTCACACCATTTTCCAACACAATAAGACAAAATAAATGTCGTACATATCACATACATTCTTTCAGAACATGAACAACCAAATCATTCACATTATTATGGCATATCGCTTTAACATCACAACTTCAGAAAAGATTTCATGAGAATATATTTCATAATGAAAAATATAAAATGCATATGCATATGAGACTCCAGATTCATTATTATTTGTTGTGACCGAGTGCCTTTCAAATAAAAATACAGATACTGGCCCTTTGGGCTCAGTCAGATACAGAATCACGGAGTAAAGCTTTACGTGCAGAATTATGAGCTTATATCTCTTTCAAACTGGCTACTCTAATCATAATGCTTTTATCTGAACATGCATTTTATGATATGCATCAAATAACAAAATATGCCATGAATAGCATCCACTTATGATGCACAGACAGAATCTTATAATCTTTGGACCTCGATCCGGCATTCAACTTTCGTTGAGTATTCAGAAATTAGTTGTAAGCATATATCATTCAAATTTTAGATAAAAATAGAAGACTTCCATCACATTCCCAGATATCAAACTCCTCGGACCTTTAAATTCTGGAATTCACATACAGATCACAAATAGCTCAATAATTGGAAGTTAAATAGAATCAATCAATCAATCCTAGGAAGATCATTAGGTTGACTCATAACTGCTCCCGTTAACTTATTGCCTTGAATTCTCGGCAATGTCTAGAAGCGATCGCTCGATGTGCTCCTCTATAGGCAATCATATACATTTACATGTCACTCATATGCATTTTCATAATAATAATTAGTCATAAATACATTTATGAATGTATCGTGTGCCATACATGTTCGATGACAATTTCTCAGGTATGTTTCTTTAATACTCTTTATAAGTAAACAACATCTTCAAAACATTCTTTTAATTCTTAATTTATTCACTTTAATTCCTTCATTTAATATCAAATAAATTCATTTAAGAGCTCATTTAAACCTACATGCCTCATATGATAACATCCTTACTTGAATTAGGTTGAAAAACATCCAAAAAATCACCATTTGTTAAAGTTCCTTAAGTCACGATCATATAAGTTCAAGTTCACAACTTTTCTTCTCCTCTATAGAGTCGAGATCGTGTAGATGGAAGATCGTGATTTCCATCATTCTTCAGCAGAGTCGGGATCGTGCAAATGCTTAATCGTGACCTGCTATGTTTTCTTCCTTCTTTCTTACCATTTTTGTCCTAGAAACAAAAGTTTTTAGGCAATACTTTCTTCTAACCAAATGTTCCTCTATGTCTTACATTTCTAATGACATTAGATTCATACATTTTGGTTCATTATTGTGCATGTTATAATCAAAATACTCCATACTATTCTCATACCTTGAGAAAACACAATTCTCAATTTTAAGCCAAATTTCAAGACTCCTAAGGACATATTTGAAATTTGATTCCTTCGAAAAAATGTAGCCATATGTCTCTATTTTACTCCAAATCAAAATCAATCCAATTTTAATATCCATAGATCTAGTTATGACCAAAATACAAATGTTATTCAATAAAATAGTTTGTAAAACACACTCCAACACACTTCATTGTTAATGTTCTATTGCTTCTATATCATTTCTCTATTCTTTCACGTTGATGATTCAGTTATACCTCAGTTTTTAGTTCAATCATCTCTATACACAATCCACAAGTTTATGAACAATCACAACATAATAATAGAACCTAATTCATACTTTTACATATCACATTTTCTGCACTTCACTAATCTTCATTTAACTTCAATTATCACAATCCTTTATACACTTTCTGCACATTTTCTACTGATTTAACTCATTCATCACTTTACTTATATCTCATAAATTGCTTCTTCCTACACCACTCACTGTTGCTACACCATTCAAGCATGCATCCATTTTCAAACATGGAAACATCATCAATAGTCATTTACACTACATAAAACTCAATACATAACTTGTCTTAAACTTGACTCTCTTCAATAAAATTCCAGAAATAGGGGGAAACAAATTAGAGATTTTGGTGGATGGAAAAACAAAAGGATTTAGCAACAATCAAAAGCCCCAAATATTTGAAGACTTTGCAAGGTGTGTTAAGCAAACAGCAAAGACTTACGAACAAGCTAGGATTCGGTGATGGATAAGTAAGAAGAGAGATTTTGGTGATTTCGGTGATACCAAAGAAAAGAGCTGCAAAAATCTTCCTTACCTAACAAAAAACGTGACTTAGTGGCTTAACTAAGCTTTGCCACATGTCTCTAATGCATGTCTTGCATTTGTCATCATGTGAAGCTACCAAATGTCACTTTTTTATTGGTCCACATGTCACACATTAATTGATCCATTCTCACTCCATAATTAGTCCATTTGTCAATAATTCTAATTTTCTTTTATTTCTATATTTGGAGTATTTTTACCTATTCTAAAAATACTCCAAATATTTAGAAATTTTCGAAATGTCCAAAATGTCTCCAAAAATATGAAATTAAATTCTAATTCACAGTAATTAAATTTTTAAGACAAGTAATCCATAATTCAGACTTTAATCCTATTAAAATCAATTATACTCTGAAAATGTCAATGAATGCATGCATAATTATTTTCATGAGTGACAACATTATTCACGTGCATATGTAGGCCATATAATGCATGAAATGCATGCACTTCTAAATTCTCAATAAACTCTCATATATAATATCCTAGGGTTTTAACCTTAATAATGAGATAATGAGATGTTACATTAATACCCCCTAGGAGGATATATGGATACCACACAAAATAAACCTAAAACAAACCAAGACATTCCAACAATTCCCAAAAAATAAAGCAAACATACATCACATTTCATATGTCGTTGAGTTATAAACTGGACACAATATATACATTGTATTTATCAAGTCCATGCCTTAAAATCAAACCTATCCTATGTTATGGTTATTGCAAGCCATTTACACAATCTACAAAAAAAATGTCTCATAATATTGAATACAACTCAAAACTTAAGCATAAAATCTCCCAAAACATAATACATCCTTCTTTGGCCACTGTGGTTTTCCCAGCCTTAACCCTTTTTATCAAAACCTACATGGAGGAAAAACTATCGTGCTAAGCATATAGCTTAGTGGGAAAATAAATAATTCAAGAAACAAGATGACGACTACTTCCTTCAGTCTTCTAACATTTACATGCAAATGAATTATGACATATCATATAGCAATCTTTGATTATTCAAAGCAGAGAGTAATCTGACTATCAATTGCATCATAATAGAACAAATATCAAAACACATATAGAATTGCCTGCTAATCTTTTCAAAAGTGGATAACGGGAATAGAACAAAAGATACCTATGATTGGTATCTACAAAATCATAAGAGACTTAAATCTCTAAACTAGAAGGCATCGTAGTGTCTATGAATAGAAGCAGTTGTAGACCCCTTCTAGGCATACCTATTTACAAACAACTAGGACTTGGTAGGTTAAAGCAAATTATATCACATTTTAGGGCCACATGCAAGAGAAATAATGCATAACATATGAAGTTATTCCTTATGCTCAAATTGAAATTGTTCATTCACGCCTAATCAAACTTAATATGCCTTATAAATATAAGCCTTTGCAATAATGCATCAATGAAAGAATTTAAGTAATTACAGATTATAAGCATGAGTCTAATATTATCTTAATAACTAGATTTTATAAGTTTTAGTGATATCTGAAAGAGTTTTGGAGGAGATTCAATTGCATTTAGGTAAGGAAAAATTCATGTTTGGGCTAAAAATAGGGGTGACACAAGACGATACCCAATTTCCAGTTTTTCTCATGACAAATTTTGGGTCAGTTTTGTATGGCCATTTAGACATAGAAATTGAGGTTTTTAGGAAATATGTTCTTTAAAAAATGTTCCTATATGTATTAAGTTTCTAATCACGTAAATTTAATGCAATTTTGTTCATTATTTCGAGAGTTATACCTAAAATAATACGGACTATTCTCAAACAGGGACAACAATTAGAACTCAACTTTAGGACAAATTTCAAAACCCTTAGAGACATAATTCAAATTTAATTCCTTCATAAAAGTTATAGACATATGTATTTACTTTAATCTCTAATCAAAATTCTACCATTTAGATATCTATAAGTCAAGATATGGATAAAATATTGATGTTTACTGTAGTGCCCCGTTACCATGGGGTACATACTGGAACACCCTGAGGACATTCCAGTAGATAACCTATGATAATGGTGTGCTATGTTCAATCACAACATTCACTTAACATGGCATCATCATTCTTGATTTTCTTATAAGACATCATAATAAAAAACACCATATTTTAAAAACCAAAATTCTCGATCGATTATGGTTACCTCATTGAGTTCGCGAAACTCACCAAAATTGCAACGTTGATTTTTCAGGACCAAGAAACGACTTTAGCTCAAAGTCAGTTAGCTAAGATTGGAAGATTAGATAGATCTTTTTGTGTACTTCTTCAGAAAAATTGTAGCGCTATGTCTCTAGTTTAATCTAAATCAAGAATCATTTCAATTGGATAACTAAAGAACAAGTTAATTCTAAAATATTGAAGCATGTTCAGCGAAAATACTCCAATTATGAAATTCCAGAACTCCTCATCAATTTTGTCCCAAATTCATCAATCAATCTCCTCCAAAAACATCACATATTCATGCATCTTCTTCATTTCTGTGTTTTCATCTTTCATTTTTCTGCACTTTAAATTTTTTTTGTGCATTCCCCATTTTCATTCCACCATTTCAACTTCCATTCATCTCAACACATTCTTAAACAAATTAAAAACCATAATTAACACCAAATATCAAAAACCAGAAAATTCTCCACACATGTTCTTCATTTCCTGCACTTTCCTTCATTTTTTTGCATTCTATTCATCTTCGTCTTTTCTTTTTCTCCATCTAGCATTTCTAATTTATATCTAGCCCATTTTCGACTTCCATTTAACTCAAATCATCTACAATCAAAGCCAAAATCCCAGATTAAAACTCAAACATTAAAATAGAAAAATTCAGGCATGTTCTTCATGTTTTCTACACTTTCATTTTTCTGCATATTTATTCCCTACACATTCTTCATTTTTCTTCTCAAACTTTCATTTTAAATCACTTTCCCATATCAGAACATCATTTTACACCTCTTCCTTAACTCTAGACCCATTTTAAAACATTTCTAACAGCACTCAAAATAGAACATATTCTCATACTCTCAAAACAGAACAAAAACATATACATTCATCCACCAATTTGCTACACCCAGTTCTTAATTTCATGTTAAATTTTGGGACTCTTAAGGATAGAATTTAAATTCTATGTCTTCATGAAAATGTAGCCTTATGTCTCGCGTTTAATCCAGATCAAGAATCATCTTGTTTGAATAACGAAAGATCAAGTTATGGGTAAAACACAAAAGCATAATCAGTGAACATGTTACTGCTACATTTTCCAGCACTCATCTTCCAATTTTCCAGATTTTACACCTAACACAACTTGTACAAAGATCACTTTTCCTACTTCATTACTCTTCATTCTTAACTCCATTTCAACTCAATACCATTCACAAACCAATTCATGATCTATATTTGATCATTAACTCAAAACAGAACATATGCATATACCATTCATTATCAATTTTCTGCACTCATCCTAACACCATTATGATGATCATTCTACCTCTAAAACATCTCTAAAACAATTTATGAATTATTGCTCATCATACATATACAAAATCAAGACATTTACATCAACTATCCATCACCTAGGACATATACATACACATAAAATTCCATAATCAAACCATCAATCTCAAATTACTCATTAAATTAGTTAGATTTAACATTACCCATAAAGATTAAAGCATAACTTACTTGGTTTAGCTTCAAAATCTTCAAGATTTCTCTTAACCCTAGCTCTCCACATAACCCACCTTCATCATCATCCAATAGTGCTAAGGTTGGGTCTTTTGTGACAAGTGAAAGAGAGAGCAAGATGAGAGTAGCAAATGAAAGATAAGAGCAAGTTGTAATGTGAATAGAGATTGGGTGCGCTAAAATCGTGGGAGTGAAGAGGAGAAGAAGGAAGCCACGAAAATAGAAGAGATGAGAGTGAATTAAAAAAAGTGAAAGACCATTTAAAACTAAAGGTAGTCTTTCATCTAGAGAGATTTTTGTTGGTTAATGGGTGTGAGAACTTTTTGCCACCTGTCATGTAAAGAATCAATCTACCAGTCTTCTAATTAAGCAACCTATTATTACTTAATTACTTAGTCCATTTCACTCTAATTTCTACTCCAATTGTCTCCAACTTTCAATAAGATAAGTCATTAAATCCTAAAGTCATATATAAAAAGTTCCACTGTCATTTGACATTAATTTCTACTACTAATTATCAATCGTCCTGCCACTTGGCATGTTCCCTAATTGAATAATATCCAAATATTTTCGAAAATTTTTCCTAAAACTCCCTAAAAATTCTAAATCAACAAGTACACTCTCCAAATCAATTTTCAATACAAATAAACCACAATTCTCAATAAAATCACATTATATATATATAGAAATCAATTATACCCGGAATGTCAATGAATGCACGTATAATCATTTTCATGTGCAAAAATACCTACATTCATATGTATGTGTATATCATATTATGCATGAACATGAAATGCATTTTCTAATCTCTCAATAATCTCTCATATTTACTATTCTAGCATTAAAATGGGTAACGAGATGTTACATCAATTTAGTGGAACCACTCCAATTAACTCACTTCAATTTTATTGTGCAAAACTAATGCCAAAGACATGCAAATGAACCAGCAACGTTCCATTTTCATCTAAGACACTTCTCTTAACAAAACCCCTAATGTTACACTTAAAAAAACCCAGTAATATATCAAAATTTCCATACCTTTGAAAGGATTGTTTCAAAGCCCTTTTTCTTTACTCCAATTTCTTGGCTTCTTTGCTCTTCTTCTCTTCGACACACAACATACCCATTCACCACTCATTTTCATTAATCATAGATGCATAACAGAACCCTAGTTGAAGAGGAGATGAGAAAAGAGCTAAATTTCACACCAAAACATGCAATTAACATACGTTAACCTCAAAAGCACAAAGGGATTTAACAAAATGGTGGATGGAGAGAGAGAAGCTCAATCTTCTGTAGATTTTTATGTTTGTCGGCCCTTCCTTTCTTCATCTACATGTTTTTAGACAATGGTTAAGTGTTATGGCATGGGACATATGACAAATGGTTCCATCCTATTAGTTTCTACTTTTCACCTTTCATTATTAACAAAAATGACCACAACTTTGTCTTATTCTATGAAATTGCATTCTATCTTAATACATTTAGCAATTTAGTCCATGATTAATGTACCTTTATACATGTATAACATAATTAACACAAATTACCGAAATACTTCTACAATTCCTTTAATATCGATTATGTCTCAAACTAAACACTCACTTTCCTAATCGTTAACACCTATTACATATACTTTGATAGATAAGAAACATTCCTACTAGGGCATAGTTTGGGGCCTCACAATTAATCATCCATCGTCTTCCACTCATCCATCACCAGTGACATTTCACCGCTGGTGGGCAACCTATTTCACCAGTGATATCACCACTGGTTCTTAGCTGAACCAGTGGCATTATACCATTGGTTCTAAGCCTAGTGGGTGACTGTCGCTGGTGAGTTTCCAAAACTCACTCATTGTAAGCCAATACACAACAAAGCAACAAAAAATAGCAGATGCCAATTTTAGGTTTCTTTACTTTCTAAGTTTACGATTTCAAATTTAAAACCTTATTCATAGTGTTAACATTTAACAATTAGATAAAAACCTATTACAGAAATCACAAAATACGGGCACAAAATGTGGCTCATTGTTTTTCTGTTTTGCCTTTTTGTTTTTAAGAACTCAAGTAGATAATAGGAAGCATAGTCAAACGCAACACATAGAAAACCCAAACCTAAAATGCAACTAGAACAGTGCATAACCCTAAAAACTCAAATTCTAGTAGCCTCAAAACTCAAACGCAAATGCCGTTCTAGAACAAAACAATCAGAGGAGTGCTTATTTAGTGTTCAAAGCATACAATAAGCAAAAGAGAAGCACAATTGAAATCTCAAGATACTAATTTCTAGAAGTAAGAATAATAAGATGCGATTTTATCTTTCTAGAAACTTATAACAACAACCAGAATAATTTTGGGTGAAGAATACGAACTTTTCATATTCTTATTCAGTTTCAAAATTATATGATCGATAACAATCAAATATTTTTAACCAAATCATAGAATTAAAGTTTGAATATGATCCCACTATTAGGAAACTTGGTTGAGATTTAATCCTGACGATAGAGAAATAATTACAAAACTTTTTGTAACTTTTGAATTTCCGAAAACCAAGATCAATTTAATTTTATAAAATGATTAACATGTAAATCATAACAAAACATGAATCGAAATTTATACCTTATTTCAAAGCTTGATCTTTATCTTGTTGTATCCCTCGAACTGTTTCTAAAATTGTTTGTCTCAACCACCATAGCTGAACAAATGTTCAGCCTCTAATTGTTGGGCCTTGAATTTTTTTTAGTAAGCATGATTTCAATAAATTTTGTAGTATTGTTAGATAGATTATTTTTATTTAGAGGTAACTATTATATTAAGTTTAGGAGGATGTAATCCATGGATTGATGGAATTAAAGTGTGGATGTTGTAAGGTGTATAAGGGCATTTTGGGAAAATGGCTTAAGGTTAAAGGAACCTAAGTTTATAAGGAAGGATAAAGTGGACCTTTAGCATTCATTAGTCGTCAAAAGGGAAGAGGAAAATGTTGTCTTTGGAAGTGGAAGACCAAAAAGGTGATTGGAGTGAAAAAGAAGAGGACAAATCATGAAAGAGAGAGAGAAAGGAGAGAATTTCAGTGGTTGAGAGGGAAAAAAGAAAGCTAAGCTAGGGTATGATTTTTCTTAGTCTTGAAGAGTGATTTTGAGGTTTCTCACTAAGAGAAAAAGAAAGAGGAAGGGAAGAGCTTTCTTTAAAGTCAAGGATCTCATTAGTTGGTGAAGATCCAAGGTAAGTTGATTTCTAGATCTATTAGAGTTTTGAAGGGCTTTTAGTTCAAAGAGCTTGGAAAATGTATGGGTTTAAGCATTCTAGTATAAGTTCAGTGTTTTGGGTTCTATAGATTCTCAAACTTGATTTCTAATGAATGAGAACTTGGTTTGTTGTAGGAAACTGAACAAGTCCAATCCAAGGAGAAGAGGAAAGACAACAGTGAACTGTTATTGTCAAGCATTTTGGTGGGTGATGTATTTATAGTTATTGAGTGATTGGGAAAATTCTTGCCTATATATGTGTGCATGCATGTTCAATTTATTGAAATGTGCGATGATTGAAAATAAATTTTGATTTTGTTATGCCTTGAAAATGTCATGGCATTCTGTATATTTGGAAAAGCATAAGAAGCACGAGAATATGAAAATGCATGAAAATGAATATGTGCTTTATTTAGGCAAGAGTGGAACCATTCTGTTCGTCATGTACACGTTGACAAGAGCCTTCTCCCGGCTGCCCGCTTATGGCATATGAGCTCCGAAAAGGGACTCATTCTGTTCATGGGTAAACTTTGGTTTCTCCATTCTGTCCATGGAACCCTCGAGCCATTTGTTATGCATTGCATCTGTAAATTGTCAAGTATGATGCACTTAGATGTTATGTGTTCTGCATTATTCTGTTTACTTGAAAATAACTGAATTGTTTAGTATCGTTATATATATATATATATATGCTTGAATTTGTACTAATTACTAATGGCTATAAATATATTAGCCACTGAGCTGTGTAGCTCAACCCCCTTTTCTCCCTCCTCAGGTGCAAACCAAGATGATAGCGATCCATGCAAGGTATCGAAAACTCTACATTAGTTAAAGACATTTAGACTAAGTCAGTTTTGTAATAGCTCATTTGGCATATCAGCATCGGACATCTTTTGTATTTTGGTTTAAGTGGATGTGTAATTTGATTTGTAATAACTTTTGATTGTGTTTTAAAATGGAAGCAGTGAAATTGAATTTCTTCGGCATAATTCTGTTATTTTTAAAGATTTGGATAATGAAATGTGTATGTGCATGTTCTGCTTGATGAATTTGCCAACTGTTGCTAGTTTTAGAATAGCACATCAGAGTTGGAAGGATTTCATGTCAAAAACACAGACGAAAGGAATCGTCTGTGATGACGTCACAATACAGAGGCAAGGAAAAAAATATAGAGGAAGAGTATCGTCTGTGCTGACGTCAGAACACAGAGGCAAGGAGAAATAGAGAGGAGAAGTATCATCTGTGCTGACGTCGGAACACAGAGGCAAGAAGGAATAGAGAGGAGAAGTATCGTCTGTGCTGACGTCAGAATACAGAGGCAAAGAGGAATAGAGAGGAGAAGTATCGTCTGTGATGACGTCAGAACATAGAGGACACGTCATCACTCAGAGGATAAAACACGGAGGATAGACCACAGATGATAAGTGGTCAACACAGAAGATAAAAGTCAACTACAAAGGATAGAACACAGAGGATAGACCACAGACGATAAGTGG
>JAOQML010125800.1:0-18529 GCA_027568935.1 Erythroxylum urbanii
GTAAATAAAATTTTAAATTTAATTTATCTCAATCAAATTGAAATAAATAAGTTTAATTGAAAAACAATTTTCTTAATTACTTAAGAAAACTTTTCTTACAAAGTTTAATTAATTAATTTCAATTTAATTAAAGTTAATTAATTTTGGTTTTAGAAACAATTTTTCTCATTGACCAAGTTGACATTGGATAGAAGAGAAGTTTGAGTAGTCAAATGCTTGTCAACAAAGTTTTGAGGGATTGAAAGAAAGGCTAACGATAGCTCCTGTACTTACATTATCGACAGGGACCGATGGATTTATAGTGTATAGTGATGCCTTGAGACAAGGATTAGGGTGTGTTCTCATGCAGATGCAGAATGATAACGTTATATTCTATTCTTCTAGGCAATTGAAGAAGTATGAGCTTAATTACCCTACCCACGATTTAGAGTTAACAATAGTAGTTTTTGCATTGAGAATTTGGAGGCAGTACTTGTATGGTGTTCCTTAACGTTTTTCACGAACCACAAGAGTTCGAAATATTTGTTCACTCAGAAAGAACTAAACATGACGCAGAGCAGAAGGTTGGAGTTAATAAAAAACTATGATAGTACGATATAGTACCGATCTGGAAAAGCCAATGTAGTGGCTAATGCCTTAAGTAGGAGATCTACCAGTTTGATAGCGCAATTGAAAACGATATATCTTCCATTTCTAGTGGACATGAGGTCTTTAATGTAAAATACCACTTCCATGTCTATACATTCGTCAATATTTCAGCACACATTTAACTCTATTGTCACCTTCCCTTTATCTATAAACTCATTTAACTCCATTGTCACCTTCCCTTTATCTATAAACTATCATCCTAATTCTCCTCACTTCAAGACACTATACTATTACTTTCTTTATCTTTTAATTCACTCTACTTTACCTTTATTTCAATTACTAACATTCATATTATTACACACCAAAACAGAACATGTTAATATCCACATTCATCATCAATTTTTTGCACATGTTCAACTTCATTTCTACTGTCATTTCACTTCTAACTTATCATTCTAATTTACCTAATTTCAAGACACTACATTATCCCTTTCTTTAACCTTAAAATCATTCTAGTTCATCCATATAATGACTACCTAAAAATTCATGTAATTAAGCATTAAAAACAGAACATGAAAATTCCATTTATCTGTCAAATTTTCTGCATTTGTTCCACTTCATTTTTCACCTTCATTTCATTCCTAACTATCACCTTAATTCATCTTATTTCAAGACACCATAGTACTCCTTTTTATTAGCTCTAAACTCAACTTTAGTTCATCTCTAAAACAATCAAAGAAATTTATGTAATAAACTAAGAAAATAGAATATAAATATCCAATTTACAAGTAAGAAATTCTGCACTTCTTGTTACACCATTTTAATGATCTTTCAAGTTCAAACTCATCTCTACAACAACTTGTGAAAGGTTAATCATATTATATGCAAAAACAAGACATTTATATGCCTATTTCATCACTCACGACTCACACATATAATTTCATGATCAATTCATAAATCTCAAATTACTCATCAAATTAGTTTCATTTAACACTACCCATGATGATCAAAGCATAACTTACTTAATAAGACTCCAAGTTCTTCAAGATCTCACTTAGCCCTAGCTTTCTTCTCCTACACGTGCTTCATCATCTAAGGTGGTAAGGTTGGGTTTTTTGTGAGAAATGAAGGAGAGAGCAAGATGGAAGTAGTAGTTTATAGATAAAATTAAGGTATAACGCTAATGGAAGTTTTGTTAATCAAAAAAAATTGTGAAGAAGGAGAATGAAGAAGAGACTCATGAAGGAGATGAAGAAGATAATAAGTGAAAGACAAGAAATTCTTGTCTTTCACTAGTTAAATTTCGTATAAGTTATGTGGGGAGTGGTAGTGACACTTGTCATTGCCACTTGTCACTCTACCATAATCCCATTTGGACCACCCTTTTATAACTAGTCTATTTAACTCCAAATTTTAATCCAATTGTCTCCCAAATTTTAATGACACTTGTCAAAAATTCCTAAAGTCATTTATTACAATTTCTATTGCCATTCGACTCTTATTTCTACTATCATAAATCAATTATCTTGCCACTTGACATTTTTCCTAGTCCAAAAATACCCCAAATTTTCACAATTTTCCTAAATTTCACCAAAATTTATAGATCCATTCTTATACACACCAATGAAATTTTCAATACACATAAACCACAATTCATTTCAAAAATCACATTTATAATTTAATTATACTTGAAAAATGTCAATGAATGTATGTAGAATCATTTTACTATATGCAATTATCAATTTAATGTGTTTTTGTACTAAATGATGTATGAGCATGAAATGCACTTTTTTTTAACTTCTCAGCAATCTCTAATATACTATATTCTAAGTTTAGATAATGGGATGTTACAATCCAAAGGAAAAGTTTAGAGAATTGTGTAGAATTCCATAATGAAGCTCAAAGAGTCTTCATTAGGAACCCCATAGACGAATGACAGCATATCGTAGTGGATGCTCTTTAATTCATAGTTTCTAGCTGCCTCTCCTAAAAGTATGCATGATGTGGCAGTACCAATCATCGATCTGGTGTACTCCTTCATTACGAACTACCTTTCACCAATCTTTTTGTTATCAACTTGATCTTTATGCTTGGGTTCCTCGTGATCATCTTTAAAGTCCCTTTGATGTCTTTATATTTGGTGTAAATTATCAATAAAAAGGAACTGGTTCACTATCTAGAGATCTCTTTCCTAGTATAAACTAAATGAGTTCACTTCTAGAGACCTCCTCCCTAGCACACACTAACTATGGAAAGTATAGAATTAATAATAAAAATTAACAAAACAGATTAACAAAATAACACTATAAAATATGTATGCAAGAATAAACACAAACAATCAAAATCACTTGAGCAAACAAAAACAATCAAAATTAACTTAAGTCTAAACACTAAACACCTCCCCAACAACAACGCCAAAAACTTGTTGTGCCCAAATAAGTTCTAAAAATACCTAGGCTATCCTACTCGTAAGTATATAAGGTAGTTATAATGATTACCCAGGGTCATCTCCCATAGAGGTGAAATTCGTCAAGTTAAATTAACCTTGAACAAAAGCAAAAATAAAGATAGATGCAATCCTAAACATTCTATCTTGATTTGTTGAGTGAAGACTTTAAAGAAAATCACAAGATAGATTGAAAAGTGAACAGAATCAACTTGGAGCAAAGACAAATAGATTAATCGAAATGCAAGACTCTTGAGAATTAATTTCTCTAATTTAATCTCCTATGCATGATTAAGGGAAATGATTGGATAGTTGTCTCACTAAAATTAACAATGGGTTCTAAATCAACTTGAATAATGAACTAATCTAACTTTTATATTCAATAAGTTATTATCCAAATTAGTTATGGAAACTCGAATACTAATTACCATTTACATTAACGTATTTCTAGTTCTTAACCTAAGCGTCCATAGTTTCTTGATCAATATTAAATTTCTCCTCTTAGTCCTTCATTTAATACTAAAAATGATGCAAATTTTGGTCATTCTATTACATCCATTCAGCTCAGAAACTACAGAAATAAATAAGACAATAAATTCGTAACTCAATCATACATCGTCAAATAAAATAGCTAGATTAATTCTCAAGAAAAAAAGATCAGTTCGTCATAGCATAAACACAGTTCATCATCTTTATACACTTCAGTCCCATGTTACTATCAACAAAAGTATTAAAGCAATAAAACAGTGAATACTAAATGAACTATAAAAAGATAGCAAAGTAGCAGTCGGTTAAGCTAACGAAGTAATAAGTTCAGTAAATAAATAAGAAGCACTATAACAGAAGAATAACACATCAAGCAAATAGAAATCGAGTGAATGAGGTGTGGTGGTCTCCTACCATTCTTAACCTTCCCTCGTTAGCTCTTGCCTTCTACTTCAGCATGTTCTCACTAGATGGTTAAAGGCTTAGTTATGCTTCTAACTCTCTACCATGTTTCTCTCTTCTTCACCAACTCTCTCTATTCTCTTCTCTTCTTCCCTTCTTTCTCTCTGTTTTCTCTCTCCCAAAGTGTCTCTAGTGTCTCTTAAGTGAAGAATGAAGAGTGAATGATGAATGTCTCCGCCACCCTCCTATCCTTTCTATTTGTAGCATCATCTAGGTTTAGGTTTTTGTCCCCCTTTAATTTACAACTTCCACGTAATAAAATAGAAGGATTAAAAGACTGTATAAGAATTTGCACGAGGGTGAGTATGGCAGTCATAGGTATGACTCATTGTCACCCCGTGCAGTCGTGGTCATAGTGGTGACATGTTTAGTTATCACCGTGACTAACTTGTCATGGTGGTGGCAAGTTAAGTCACAACCATGACGTAACATGTCACTGTGTTGACATGCTTAGTTACCACCTTTCTTTGTTTTCATCTTTTCCTTTCATACAAATTTATTTCAACTTTCCCTTGAACCTTTAAGCAAAACTTATAAAATAATCCAGTTAACATTCATGCAATACTCACACCATTTCCACTCAATTTATCTCATATTTAGATCAAAACACAAGGATTTTTAACCAAAATCATAAAATGAAGACAATTAAAAGCAATAAAAACTAGACACAACATTTAGGAGAGCAGACATAGGGATGCATGGGATAACAAAGATTTCTTCATTCTTTCTAATTTACCTTTTCTTTAAAAAACTAAAATCTATGAAAAAATTAGGGGGAATCAATTTAGTTTTTTCATCAACATTGATTGAGAGCTAGAGAAATTGAACGAGAGTTTCACTCCCACTCATCATTCTTATTCTCTATTATTTTGGTTTGATTTTAGATTTTTTTTGTTTCAGTTTATTCTTAATACAATAGAATTTACTGGCTCAAATTCAATTGAAATGAGTATTATTTTCATTTTGATGATGAGCTAAATTTTTCTTACTGAGGGTTTGCATCTATATTTAATTGAATGTCTTGTGTTAATAGTTCTCATTAATATATATCTTACCACGATTGAGTCTGCTGTGTTGAATGATAGGTTAACATATTAGCCACCTATTAGTCTTAAGATATTGAGTGAAGAATCGAAAGATGAAACTTGATATTAGAACTAAACAAGCAATTAACCTAAGAATGAATTAGAAATATAAGTTCTATGGACTGCTTAATTTGTAACTTCGAATAGTTGGTAAATATTAGTTTATCAATGTGAGAACTATTAAATTTATAGTTGCTAATTTGATTGAAGAGAGAACAAAGCTGCAGATTATATTAATAGGAAGTTTAAGAATTTAGGCTTGAAATTGGATCGAAGTGTAGACCTTAGGTTATCTTTGAAAGGTTTAAATAAATTATGTGAAATTCATTCTTTTTGCTTAATTTCATAATTTCATAACCTCTATACCTTTTTGAATTTGATTCTTTAATTTCTTTTTTTCAATCAAGTTATTAGAATTAACAACTTCCTTGTGAGACGACCTTGGTGCGTCCTCCATATACTATGGCAATTTTGTATAATTACATGTGAAGCATTTAGGTAGTGTTAAGTAGAGTGCAATAAGTTTGTTAAGAAAAAGCTTAGATATCATTTTAAAAATAGTGTTATAATAAGATATAGGGCAAAAATCCTTGAGATTAATTGCATTAGGAATCTTAGGACAAAGGATGAATTAAACTCTTTAAGCATTTTTCTTGAGGAGAGAAACTCCTTAATTATCTGCACTATCAAAGCACCAGTGATGTCATAAGTAAATTGAAAAAGGAAGGCATTAAAGTCATCAGGCCCTAGAGCCTTTCTTAGATTAGAACTTAATATGCATTCCTTGATTTCCATCACAAAAGTTGGTTTCTTCAATTCCTCCTATAAAATAGCATCAAAGGGCAATAGGTTAGTCATAGTCTGAGATCTTAGCTGATTTGAGTTATTTGAACCAAGAATTCATTTCAAGTAATCAAGAACCAAGCCTTGAATGAAAGAACTGTCTTTTACTAGTTGGTTGTCCCTATCCAATAAGTAGATAATCTTGTTGGAATTTCCTCCAGCAAGGATAAAGTTATTAAAGAACTTGGTGTTTGCATCGTCCTCCTTCATCCAATAGCTTTTTGAAACATCAGAGAATTATACTCCTATAAAGCCTTGGTGTATCCTTCGAGGGCAATAATTTCCTTATACTTTGGATCCATATTGATTGGATTCAAATGAGTTTGCTTTATAACCCCTTCAACTTCATTTTTGCAGTATATAATCATTGAGCACAAGGGTTTCTATCCTTTAAAATAATCTTCAGCCTGTTTTTCATCAATTTTAACTTTCTCATCAACCGAAAGGACTTACACCCTTAGATCCTATTCTCCCACACAATTTTACTAAATCCAAAAAATCATCTATATAGGCTAAGAAATTAAAAAACTTAAAAGAGCATTATGATGTCCTCAACTGCTGGAGACAATGACTTCCATAAATAAGTGATCAGACCACATAGGGGGACCAAACTGAGCAAATGAAATAGGACATTGACTAGTGTAGAGATGGTTGACCAACACCCTGTCTAACTTCCTCTTGGTGAAGCTCATCCCTTGTTGTTTATTTGTCTAAGTAAAGCAAAAGCCTACAGAACTCAAATCAAAGTGTTTCAGTAAGCCCAAATGGGTTTCTAACTCTCTACCAACAATATTGTGAACTCTATCCCTATAAAATTTTGAAGAGTTTAAGACATAGTTAAATTATCTAACAACCATCCAAAGAGTAATTAGAGAAGATTTTATAGAACTTATATTAGATCCTCCCATAGTTTGGCTCTTTGGAAAGCAAAATTAGAGACATATAGAATTGTCAATTCAAAGGAAAACTAAGAATCAAGATTATTACATACTAAGTGAACAAATTGATCAAAACTGCATTAAATAGTAGCTTGAATTACGTCTTTATCATAAGCAAAAACAATCCTACAATTATAATGAAACTGATAATTGGAGCCAATTATCCAATTTACACTAGAACCTTCATAGTGTCAAGTAGTTAATGAGCTTTGATGTGAGTCTCCAATAAGCCCAAAAAGCAAGTTTTCTTCTCTAGTAATAAATCCTTAGTTAAAGCTTTTGTGAGGATCATTCATTCCTCAAATATTTCAAAATATCAAGAAAAATAATTAGAAGAACTACCAGCCTCCCCTGGCCTTCTTCCTCTTACTACCAAATTTCCTACTTAGGGTTAAAGAGCACATTTCCCATTAGAATATTCAATTGGTCCTATAAATGATCCTCCTCAAACACTGCATCATTGCCCAAACTCTTAATGCCCAATCCCTTGTCTAAATCAACCTTAGATAAGTCGCTAGGCCTTTGATTAGTTTCTAAGTCTACCTACTCATCATATTCCCTTAAATCCTTCAATTCTGAATACTCACATGTTTTAAACAACTTCTTTGTTTCTTTCTATACCCTCTTACCCAATTGAGGCTTCTAGTTTAAAAAAAACCTAACTTTATCATTGGCTAGCTCCCCCACTTCACTAACTTTATAGTAGGTAATAGCTCAGGTAATTCATACCTCATCCTCACTTCAATGGATATTCAAGCATAACATATTTCTCAAACTTGATAGTATGAGAATTAAATGCAAGAGGCTTACCTATTGAGCTAGCAAGAAAGCTAAGGCCATCTAAATTCCAATATTCCAAGGGAACATTATAGAAGTTAATCCAAATGGGAAATGATTATATGCCATTTATGTCTAATTCTAAGCCCGAAACCCATTTTTTCACAAGTAATGGTTGTCCATCAATATGAGGGTCGTTTACTTAGGAAAAAATCAACTAGACTGCAACACCAAGATCTAGCTCCAGATTACAGAATCTTTTTTGGAGGGGAAACCATTCCATTTATGAAAGTGGTATGAAATAGCTTAGGTTTATACAGAGGCTGTTCAGAGTACACAACACTCCTCCAAGATTTAGCATAACCCTTTTTAGGAGTTGGTAACTTTACTCAACTTTTATTCGCATCTAAGAAGTTGCATATGGAGGGAAACTCTAAGTCCAGGCCCCTACCATTTTATTGGACTTTCGAGATATTCAAGCAGTCACTAATGACTAAATCCATTAAACTTGCCTAAATAAGAAAGCTACTAGTAAGAGACCAGTTACTTACTAAAAGTATAATGTTACTGATCAGTCTAAGGGAAATTCAGAGAGAGAGAGGGAAGTAATCGTATCTGATTGGTAATAGAAAAGTTTCACTCTTATTAAAACTAAACTTCCTAGTTATAATTAAAGCAATACTTTAATTATAATTATAAATTAATTTTTATAAAATCAAATATCTTATATTTGATCTTAAAGTTTCATAAACATTATAATTAAGTCTGACTTAACTTTAAAAAATTCTCTTTTTAATTGCTCTTTATACGTAATCCATTAGGTTTATAATATATTGATAATAATTATAAACAATAATTGTAATTTTTCTTAGAATTAGATAAATTAAAAATCCTTTAAATTAATCTTTAATTCTCCAACTAAACAATTTATAATCGTAGATCAAGATTGACATCTAGCAATATGTCATGACTACCCAAATATTAAAAATGTCAAAGGGGTTTGACGTAACTTGTACATGCATACTTGTGGTGTATAATTTAATTCTTTTATCTTCCAATGTTCAAATAGCAATTGGAAATGCAGTTTGGATTTAGTGTCTACTCTTTTAAACCAAATCATATTCATTCTTACTAATTACTAATTGATTTATAATCAACATTTTAAAATATCTGTTCAAATCTCAATTCTCTTTGGCTAGAGAATTCCTTGAACTATTACTAATCAAAAATAGTAGAATATTCTCTCTAACTACTTTATAGTGACGATCCTTTTATTGACTTACTTAACTATCTGCAATAGTTCATACTATATCCAAGTACTACTAATTGAGATACTCTAAATAGAAAAGGTCATAAGTGGCATCAAAACATAGTATTTCCCACAAGAGATACTTTGAAAATCTCAAGTCTGTAATAATTATACAACTATAAGGAGATCCACAAATACATAAGTAATATTACATTTGGGGTCCTTATAATTAGGTTAGTTCAACGAACTTTTTCTCTAATAAGCACCTATATATTTCTTTCAGTATTTCCATACTTAAGTTATGAGATTAGTTAGTTTATTCATAAAAAAAGAAATATAATGAATGCTTTTTATGATTTCATCAATATCCTATCTTAATGAAACTACAACTAAGAATAATTTAGGAATAACATAACAAATTGAATCTTATAATTATAATCTTATCATAAGTTTAATTGCACAATGGTTGAACACAACCACATACATTTTAGAGGGGTGGAGAATACTAAAGAAAGAGTTATAAATGAAATCATACAAAAGGCCACGTAACAACTTGTAATATCATAAGAGATATACGGTCAGCTTCTTAATGTAAAGCATATATGCCAACAGGACATAATAATTTGGTTACACCTTGGATAGTTGTTGCTTAATATGACGTAGTTTGGGTTAGCCACTATGTTGTATCCCTAGATCTAAATACTTGATATTTGCTTGCAAGAGACCTTGTTTACTCACATTTATTTAAATTAACTTCTCAAAAAATTTATTTTAAGGATCTTTTTAATATTAAAATTTTAATTGTAATTAACAAAATACATACAAATAAGTAATTTTTTTATTAAAAATAATTTTTTTACTTTAAATTATGACCGTAAGGATATACACTAATAATTTGTATCCTCAAAATTTTGTTCCTTTGTTGTTCATTTCTTAGTGTGGTCCTCAAAACTAGGTAGACACATTTATGTGATCTTTTTGCAAAATATTAGTTCCTACTAGCATATTTATCATAATATACATGTATATGTTTTATGCAATCACCGTATGCTTTGTTTATCATGAAACATTCCTTTATATTTAAGAAAATGATGCTTTATATAAAAATTATCGAAAATTTGGATAGCTTGCCTATGAATATTTTATCTGTCCCTAACTAGTTTCTTTGTCAACAGGTTTTAACAAAAAAAATATCTTTTTAAAATTGAAATAACTTATCAACAAGAAGAAGAGGCTAAGCTGCAACATATAGAGGTACTTCGCAAACTAATGTGATGTTTTGTTAGCTGGAATGAAGATTCCATTATTAATATATTTTTAACAATAAGCTATTCTAAAAAATATACATAATATATAATTTAACTTGTATCTTTATTTTTTGAATTTGAGGAAAAAATAAAGACCTTGTTTGGCAATCAGCTGATTGCATTAGCCATTAGCTGATAGCTAATTATATCAGTTGATTTGACCAGCAGATTGCAATAGCTGTTTGTTGAGATAGTCGGTAAAATTAGTTGTTTAGTATTAGCTGTTTATCTGTAAAATGACTTTTGAGGACATTACTTTAAAAAAATATAAGGGTATGAATATTATATATTTTAGTATTTCGTTGAATATTCTTATAAAAATTTAGATTTTAGATATATAATTCTACAAAACTTAAGTTTATCACTCTAATAAAAAACATATATATTTTTTGTTTCTTTTTTTAGATGACGTTATCCAATCATACAAAATGAGAGAAGATTATGTTTTGTATAAACGTATAACTAAATGTTAAGTTTATGTCTTGTATGAATATATAAAGCTTATGTTTGGTTAACCTTTTGACTGAATGTTTTATTAATTATTTAATGTTGGTATCGTATATACATGGATTCATTATCAGATTTTGAATCATTTTTTTATGATGAATTGATGAAGGTAATCTTTATTTCTCTAACTGGGGAAGAGAATAAATATTTCTATCAAGTCATAATTGAACATTAGACTTTTGAATGTGAATCTGAAAAAGATTTATAAAAAATTAAGAATGAGAAAAGATAATCTTTTTGAGCTTATATGATGAGATGAAAATTTTATGAGGCTTAAAAGGAATCATTCATTTGATTGTGAGGTGCAATTGCTGGACTATTCCCGACCATTGAAATGTTGATCAGAAAAAAGGTTACTCCCCTAATTGAATTAGACGATTGCCTCTCTTGGTTTCACCCAATGGAAACTCGAGCAGAGTCTTGAATGTCTGTGCTGGTCTTTAACCAGATCACTTTGTATATAAGTATTGATTCTAACTACTATTTTAGGACCATATGTATAGATGATATTAAGGTTTGGCTTTTGAGTAAATTATTTGCTAAGATGGATTGCCACTATTGTATGACCATATAGATAAATCCTATGAAAATAAGGATTATGTTTTTTGAAATGTATGATTTGAAGGTTTGAGTTGAATTTCAAAGCTTTTATATACAAAGCTTATACAAATCTATACAGCTTCCATTAAATAGCAAAGAGTACATGGGATTATTATCTATAGTGCCTTGCTTTAAAGATTCAGTTACAGGAATTATAAAAGAGCATCTAAAAAATTTTGTCTATATTCCATACCTACCAATCAATCAATCTAAATTCAAAAACTGACTAACTAAAGAGATATTATCATTCTTCTGTATATAGTTATATACAAGAAAAAAATGTGGATCATAGGTTGTTAAGTAGATTCAACTTTGAAAGAGATATTTAATATTAGTATCATCTTACCAGTAACATGTAAGATTCCAAGACAATGGTTCAATTTCAGTACAAGTTTGATACTCTTTTAATACAATTAGCGAAACATAGGACTGTAATTTGCTAATAATCATGTAAAAAAGCATAATTTATATGATTGAACTCTATTGTCTAAGCTTAGATCAGTAACACAAAAGCACCTACATTGAAGAAACAATTTTGATCACAGACTGGGCATGACTTAGTGGCAAATTGGTTTGGCAGAAACTTTGTCAAGACTCCTACTTCTATTCTTCTTCATTTCGAGGCTCATATGATTTATATACAGAATTCACAGTGTTTCTCACTGCCTCTCTAGACTCAGGCAACCTATCATTCAACAACTCTGCAGTCATTTGAACCAGCAAAACCAACCCAAACTCTTCCATTCCTTCCAACCCCTAAAACACACACCACCATAATTTTCTCATCACATTTGAGATCCCATAAAATCATGATTGTGCCCGTGCAAAGACTCAAAATTTTTTAATGAAACTTTACTATTTTAGCAATGGAATGGGAGATGGATACAATGGCTTTGGCCCTGACTCTAGGGTTGGCATGGCTAACATAAGCATGGAGCTTGCGAAGAACAGGCTGAGGATTTATAGAAGCCACCATTCTGTTGAGTGCTCAGTCAGCTTCTTCACATACAAAATGTTTATCCTAAGAAGCTTTGAGCAGTAGCTGTTGAACCACATATATACACATGCACGTGAAGATATAATCAAAATCAAAAGTAGGAAAGGAAAGAAACAAAAAGTTGAAGAGAACAGAGATGGAATTGGTGTGTCTGTATGTATAAATAAATAGATACCAAGTTATCAAATACATCAATCATGGAGTCGAGAGATTTTTCACTAAAAGCATTGAAAATATCAAAAGAAGCCATTATTGCAGTCTTGAACAGAGCACTCCTTAAGTTCTTCATAGCCTTTACCACCACCACAATCACCTTTTCCCTACACAAAACTCATAAAGTGTCGATCTTTAGTAACACCCACAAAAAAAAAACACAAACAGCTTCAAACCCTAATGAACTAGTAGATTAGAGGAAACAAAAGTCTTATAGGATCAGAAGCAAGCGCGATGAGTGATGAATTACAAACGGCCTATCATTATTCAATGATTCGCAAACCTTTGTCTTAGGTCAAGGCTTCATGTTGTAGATAAAAGTGAGGGATGCGGAAAAGACTGTTTGATCGGCCAAACTCTATTAAATACCTGTTTTAGTTCAAGGAATACGAAGAAAGGAATCAAAGAAGAAGAAACAGAATGGAAGAACATAATTCGTAGAGCAAGAAAAATTGGAAAAAGCTAAAAAACCAAGTAGAAGAAGAAATGCGGGAAACTGTTGAGGAGTTTGAGCGGGAAGGTTTTGCTTCACTGAAGAAGATGAAGTTGGCTATAGGCAAGACCATCATAAATGAATCAGTTACTTCGAAACACTCCATTGAATGAGCTTGTAAAAAATTAACTGATTGGGTTAAATTAGTCAACCCAATCAACTTCTAACTAAACAAATAATCAACTGTTTAATATGGATCAAACCACTCATTTGAGTCAAATAGCTGAAAAGCTATTAACTAAACACAACCAAACTCCCCTATCTTTATTATTTCCACTCATATTAGAAATAAATAAAAATATCCATATTAATTATCTAGATTGAGTTCGGCCTCTCACTCTCTCTTTATCTCTCTCTCATTGTCTAACAACAGCTAGGATGGTGTCACCGATGCCGAAGACACATCCAGCGTAGTTTCCGTCGACGACTTACTGCTAGGATTATGCTCCTTAGTTCTTGCAATGGGCTATTTACGGATTTCTCTCAGTAGTTCATTGTTGGTCAATCTTATCCACTGTTGCTAGTACAGAGAAGGGCAATCCCAAGTGCTTGGAACATTTCCTGAAATTAAGTATCTGGGTGTTCCTGAAGTTTGGGATCAAGAATTTCAACAGGATCCTTCTTGCTTTTTAAATGCTCTCTCACCCATTGAATCACATGATGCCCATCTAGGAACGATGGGTCCACCGGCTTCTTTGTTGGAAGTTTTGATAGGCTCCAAATAAAAGAACTTTCACAAAATATGTATTTGTATTGATAACAACACACACAAGATAAAAATATTTCTCTCTAAATGCTACTACACTCTTCCTCTCAATATTTCTTTTCTCACAAAGAGCTACAGCTCTCAAAACACTTCTTCTTCTTTCAAATACTCTCTCGCTCTTCTTTTTCTCTCTTCTCTCTCATTTTATAAATGGTTACAAGATCACACATATATATAGACATGCTAAAGGACTTCAAATACAATTTGACTACTTCTTACATTAATTAACTCATTCTTATTTTCAAGACTTCAAATACAATTTGATTACGTCTTTGACTCGTCCTTATCAACAAGACTTCAAAATCAATTTGATTAAGTCTTTGACTCATCCTTATCCACAAAACTTCAAATTCAATTTGACTTCTTCTTTAACTCATCAAGTAACTCATCTTTATTCATAATGGAAGAGGGTTTGTATTTTCTAACACTCCCTCTCAAACCCAATTTCTCATATCAAGCATTTCTCTCAGTTTGTGAAACACTTCTTTATTCAATAGCTTTGTAAAAATATCTGCTAGTTGATCTTCTGTTCTGCAGAACACCAATTCCACAATTTTGTTTTTCACTTGTTCTCGCATAAAATGACATTTTATGTGTTTGCTTCAACTATATGCCACTGGATTCTTTCCAAGTGATATGGCAGACTTGTTTTCAACATATATTCTTGTCGGGCCTTCTTGTACGTGATCCAAGTCATTTAAATATATCTCAACGACATTGCTTGACATGAACTTGCTGTAGCAGCTAAATACTCAGCCTCACAAGTTGAAAGGGCAACTGTTTGTTGCTTCTTTGATGACCATGAAATTACTACTGACCCAATATGAAAGGTATAACCAGAAGTACTTTTTCTATCATCCACATCTCCATCAAAATCAATATCTGAATAACCAATTAATTTTGAATTTTGAGAATGTGTATAGAATAAACTTTGGTCAATTGTACCTTTAATATATTTCAAAATTCTTTTTGCTGCGTCAAAGTGATCTTGTTTAGGCTTCTCCATATATCTGCTGACTAGCCTAACTGCATACATAATATCTGGTCTTGTGTAGGTCAGATACCTCAAACTTCCAACTAAACTCTTGAATAATGTTGGGTCTATAGATTTTCTGTCTGAATCACTTCTTAACTTTATGCTTGCTTCAACAGGTGTGGCTATTGTCTTACACTCTTTCATTCTGAACCTCTTTAAGACTTCATCTGTATACTTCACTTAAGAAATGAAAATTCCTTCTCCTGTTTGTTTCACTTCGACTCCAAGGAAGTAGGACATTTCACTTATGTCAGTCATCTCAAAGTCTTTGGTCATGGCTTTCTTGAAATCATCAAACATACTTGGGATTATTTCCTGTGAAAATAATGTCGTCCATATATAAGCACACGATCATGATATCTTCTTGTTTGTTTTTCTTCATGTATAACGCATGCTCATACGGACTTTTCACAAATCTGTTTATTTGAAAGTACTCATCTATTCTTGTATTCCAAGCCTTTGGAGCTTGCTTCAATCCATAAAGAGCTTTCTTCTATTTGTAAACTTTGTCTTCCTGACCCGTTTTGACATATCCGGGTGGTTGTTCAATATAAACTTCTTCTTCTAAGTAGCCATTCAGAAAAGCTGACTTCATATCCATTTAGTAGATCTTCCATTTGTTTTGTGTTGCAGGTGCTATGAGAAGTCTAATTGTGTCAATTCTTGCAACTGGAGCATATACTTCTTCAAAATCAATTCCATATTTCTGTTTATAACCTTTCGCGACTAACCTTGCCTTATATTTTTCCACCTTTCCTTCTTGATTGGTTTTTGTCTTATATACCTACTTGACTCCAATTGATTTATGTCCTTTTGGAAGAATGGTCAATTCTCATGTATCATTTGTTTGGATGGCACCAATTTCTTCATTCATTGCTTTTTCCCACTTTTTGTCTCCAGCGGCTTCTTCATATGTTACTGGATCACATGCGGCCATTAGACAGAACAACGAATAGTCAAATGTATCTATTCGTTCTGTAACATCATAGAGATTATTTAAATTTCTTCTCTTAATAGGTGCTTCCCCTAAATTGTGGATGCTACTGCTTGACGTTGACGGTGTCGATGCAGGTGTTGTTGGTGGACTTTGTGGAGGAGAATGATTATCTTATTGTTCTTGTAAATCTAAGTCATCGTCACCTGTATTATAAAAAAACATTCCTTGAATGTTCTTTTCTTCTTTGCTCCATCTCCAGTAGTCTGCTTCATCGAACTCAACATCTCTTGAGATGATCACCTTCTTGGTTAAGGGGTTGTACAATTTATATGCTTTACTCCTGTTGTCGTAGCCAATGAAAATACATTTTTCCCCTTTATCATCCAACTTCTTTCTTTTTTGGTCAGGAATATGGGCATATGCAATGCACCTAAAAATCCTGAGATGTCCAACACCTGGTTTGCTTCCACTCCACGCTTCATTAGGTTTCATAAATTTGACGCTTTTTGTTGGACACCGATTCAATAAATAGACTACACATACCATGGCTTCAGCCCACAAATTCTTTGGTAAATGCTTTTCTTTCAACATGCTTCTAGCCATATCAAGAATTGTTCGATTCTTTCTTTCAGCTACACCATTTTGTTGTGGTGTATATCTTATTGTCAGCTGATGAATGACTCCATGCTTTTTACAATAATTCTTGAACAATTTTGAGGTGTACTCGCCTCCTCTATCAGACCTGAGTATCTTCAGATACTGTCCACTTTGTTTTTCAACCATCGCTTTGAACTCTGTAAACTTATCAAGAGCCTCTGATTTTTCTTTCAAAATATACACCCAACATTTTCTACTAAAATCATCAATAAAAGTTAAATAGTACCTATTTCCTCCAGCTGATGGCACATCAAATGGACCAGAAATATCTGTGTGAACAATCTAGTGGCCTTCTGGCTCTCTATGATTTTCCAATTTCAAACTATTGTCTGTGTTGCTTTCTTTTGATGCAGGCTTCACACAACTACTTTGGTTGATCAACTTCTGGTAATCCGTTCACCATCTTTGACTTTGATAATAATTTTAGTATGGTAAAACTGAGATGACCGAACCTCAAATGCCATAACCAGGATTCATCTTCAATAGCTGACTTCATGCACTTTATCAACTCATTTTGTACGTCAAGTGTGAAAAGACGATTCTTCGTCATCTTTATTCTTACTATCAATTCTCCCTTCTGGTTCTGGATGATGAGATATCCACTTTTCAATAATATAACGTATTTCTTTTCTAAGAGTTGACCGAGGTTGATGATGTTGCTTTTCAAAGTAGGCACATAATAGATATCAGTAATATATGCCTTTTCTCCATGTTTTAAGGTAATTGAAATTTTACCTTTGTCTCTGATCGGAATCTTTGTTGAATCACCGAATGTAACTTCACCACGAACTGTCTCATACATGTTTATGAACAACTCTTTCTGACCACACATATGGTTGCTGGCACCAGTGTCTAGATACCAAACATTTTTATTGCTTTGCTCATTGACTGGTAAAGAGAGAAGCATAACATCATTATCTTTCTTATCTTCTGCTGCTGCAAGATGACTTCTTTCTTGTACCTCAGGATTCGATCTGCATTCGTAACTAAAATGACCATATTTATTGCAATTATAACACTACACTTGAGATTTATCTCTTCTTTGTTGAAATTTGCCTCGTCCTCTGTCTCTATAACCTCTTCCACGACTATATGTCAGATTTCCTTCATTTGTATTTTCTCTTTCAAAATATTGTCTGCCACGTCCACGTCCGCCTTGATTGCTCCATCGACCACGTCCCATTCGGTAGCCACCTTGACTTCCTTTTTCTTGTCTTTGGCTACTGCTTGCTTGATTTTCACCGACTGATAATTTGCTTTGCAAAACTTTCTCCAAGTCACTGGTATTATCATTCTGGTTCATTCTTTGCTCATGTGCTTAGAGAGAACCAACGAGTTCAGCAATCGAAAGTTCTGACAAATCTTTCGATTCTTCAATTGCGACGATAATGTAATCAAATTTACGTGTAAGCAAACGCAAAAGCTTTTTCATTACTCGAACATTGTCTAGAGTTTCACCATTTCTTTTCATCTCATTGGCCACCGTTTTCAAACAAGTGACGTAATCACCAATATTTTCTGAGCTTTGCATTTTTAGCATCTCAAACTCAGCTCTGAGTGATTGAAGACGTACCTTTTTAGCTTTTTCAACTCCTTGGAAAGATTTCTGCAGAATCTCCCATGCTTCTTTTGAAGTCTTTGCATCTGAAATTTTCTCAAACGTGGGTTCATCAACACCTTGAAAGATAAAGAATAACGCATTCTTGTCTTTCTTTCAGTTTTCTTTCAACGCCTTTTTCTCAGCATCCGATAAGACCGCTTCGGTAGCTACATCTACAAGCTCAGTATATCCATCATGAACAATATCCCATAAATCATGAGAACCAAGCATCACTCTCATCTGGATGCTCCAATTCCTATAATTTGACTTTGTTAATTTCGGAACTTGAGGTTGGATCATGTTGGCCATCGCTTCACTAATTCACGAACAAATGAACCTTGACTCTGATACCACTTGTTGGAAGCTTTGATGGGCTCCAAATAAAAGAACTTTCACAAAATATGTATTTGTATTGATAATAACACACACAAGATACAAATATTTCTCTCTAAGTGCTACTACACACTTCCTCTCAATATTTTTTCTCACAAAGAGGTACAGCTCTCAAAACACTTCTTCTTCTTTCAAATACTCTCTCTCTC
>JAOQML010125815.1:0-18529 GCA_027568935.1 Erythroxylum urbanii
TTGCTTAGTGCATTTGAGTTTGTATTTGTATTTGTTTTGCTTAAGGGCAAGTAAAATTTAAGTGTGGGGATGTTGATAGTTGTAATTTATATTATGATTTGGTAGATATTTTAATTTGTTTATAGGTGTTGATTAAATGATTATTTATGTTTAGGATTAGAATTATGTTCATGTGATTGCTTGTTTATGTTTTTAAGTGTTATGTGGTTTAAGGATAATGTTAGACCTTAATGTTATGTTCTTAAGGTGTTTTGATGTGTTTGTTAGTGAATGAAAGCGGATAAATAAAGATTGAAGGAAGTTGGAGCATGCTTGGGCTAAAAGGCAGGGTCATGATAGTGACATGAGTGCCACAGTCATGACAGAAGGTTCATCCCAGTGTCACGATCATAACATCCCATATCACGATTATGATAAAAGAAAATTTGGTAGTATCACAATTGTGACACCCTCTGTCATGGTCATGATAGACATTTTCCAAGCGTGACCTGTTTCATATCATTTGATGTTTTAAGGCTATTTTAGGAACAAAATGACCTGGGTAAGCACCAGAATTGACCCTAACATATAAAAAAACAAAAAGAGACCAAAATAAGCAGCCACCATCTTACCAAATTGAGATTAATCTAAGGAAGATCAAGAGGAGCATCAGCTATTTAGCATATTCCAGATTTGCAGATTTAACTCCAAATCAAGTTTTTATTTCTTTCCTTTTGTTATTTTCATTAAACTTGATGTGTAAATCGGATTGGAAGATGCTATACACACTGATGATTTTTTAATTTCATATTAGGATTTGTTCTTGGCATAGTTTTCGACTTGATCATTTTTTATTTCAATGCAATGTTTTGGTGTAGTTATATTTGTGTTTGCTTATACTTTGACAATAAATCAGGAGAGTGAGTCGATAGTTATCTAAATAGGATGGGTAATGAGAGTTAATGACCTAATAATTCATGCAAATATCAAATTGATAATCATATAAAGAGAGATCTTGTGTGAGAACTCGATTATCCGATAGATTGCTAAAGAACTAGTTAAAAACGTTAGGTCATTTTTGTGAATTGAGAGATTGCAAATATGGAATTTTGGAATTAATTAGGGATAATTAATTGGGTTTAATTGATTAGGTCTTAAGAGAGAACAATCAAACCATTCAAAAATCTAGGATGGACACCAGATTGAATCAAAAATGGCTAAGGAAGCAAAATGATGATAGAAAGAATCATATGCTTTCATGCTTTATCATCTTTGTTTTATTATGATAGCTCAATTGTTAAGTGGTTTAGTGCTCAATTTTATTTGATTGTTTAATTTCTGAATTTTTCTCTCAAATTATATTTCACAACCTTATCCAAAGTTAGGTTTATTTAGTTTTAGCTAATTCCTCGTGGAATCGATGCCTCAATTACTACAAGTTTACACTCTGTACACTTGCGGATATTAAGACTTTTATATTAGGTCAATTTTCTCAATAGCTTTGCATTAAATTAAAGAACTAACTTAATCCCTCAATTAGTGTTTAAAACTTCTCAATTTACATATGCTATCAATTAGTTCTTTTTACTAGGACCTGAAACTGTACACTAAAGAAGTTAGAGTGTAAAAAACTATTAATACCATGACTTATGGATTCTAGTTTAGGACTATATCCTAGTTAAAGTGTAAAATGGATATCCAAGTTATAAAAATCTCTCTTGTCTAATGAATAGTGAGTATCTTAAAGGACATATCATCTATGGAGCTATTAAAGAAGATTTTCTTATTCCTCTCCTACCATGTAACACAAATGAAGTAAGTAAAAATAGTTCTAAACGTCCTACTTTCATACTTGTTCCCCATCTTATGTTTATAGGCTCAATCAATGGTTTATTCCCAGTGATTGAAACCATAATGAATGTTGTAGAGCTTGAGTATTAATAGCCTAATATTTTTAATAAAAGGATAATTAGAGAAGAGAAGACCTAGGTTCTCAGATTGTCTATTGCACATAAGGCAGTTTAAGTTTTTTATAAAGCTTTAGAAGAGTCTATCCTTAGTACCTAGTTGTTCGTTAATTATAAGTCATAGAATAAATGAAGCCTTAGGTGAGTTCAATTAATTCTCCACTAAATTAGTTAAGGGAATATCAATCTTTGATTCTACAAAAAGTTCATTCCAAAAACTATTGGAGTATAAACCTAATTTATGCTTCATCTATAAGACTCTATCTAATAAACATGAATTAGGTTAGTATTTATGCATATGACCATTGATGTTAGTGAAATTGTTAGTATGGTGATGGGAGGAAGACTAGAAGCTATCTTTTATTAGGATTTTGACCTTGAAATTAGCAGTTAGAAGGAAATAAAGAGGATTAAAGGATGTCAAAGATTATACTATAGCTAAGTACCTTCTCCGTCACCAATTATGAACTTGATACATACATCTAACTTCACCCATAATTTGGGAACTTGTGTAGGTTCTAGGATATATTTATATTATGTTCCACTATCTAGAAGCTTTTTCCTATTAGGAAATGGATATATACCTATTTAATACATAATAATTCCCTATCTTTGAAGAGTTTCCATATCCTTTTAGCTAGGAGAACCTTATTCATTATTCAAATAGATTTTAGTCCTAAACCCCCTTAATCCTTAAGCATCACAACTCCATTCATTCTATTTTTTCTTTAGAGGAATTATATACATTGCCACTCCCTAGATAGTTCTTCAATTTCTTTCATTGTCCATGGTGATTTTGTTTAAAGGTAAAGAACCTACAAACTACAAAGCATAAACTTGGTTAATTATAACCTCCTATGAATGGAAAGAACTTACTAAATAAACTTTTGATTCTCCTATTTATGGCATGAAAGTGGAGTTGATAGTCATGGTAGGAGAGTCATGATGTCATAACAGGAATACCCAAATATTTGAAAAGAGGTTATAAGCTTTTGAAACCAAATATTTTGGCAACTTCCTTAACAAAGCTTTCTAGTCCTGTTGAACCTATAAGACTACTTTTCCCCTTGTATATAAAGATACCTGAGATATTTTTGAAGCTTTCTAGTAAATTAACTATTAAGTTTATGGAGGGAATTTTATTTCTACAAAACAATATGATATCATTTGCAAAAGTAAGGCTAAAAAGTTAAGATTCTTGTAACTATAGTGAAATTAAAAAAGTTTAGATTTTGTAATATTGTTCTTGACCAATCTTAGTAGAAATTCCTTATATAAGATGAAACGATAAGGGGAAAGAGGATCCTTTTGCCTTATACCCCTAAATTCCTTAATAGATGTTGTTGGTTCCTCATTGATGAGAATGTTGAATAAGGAAGTTGTAAAACATTAATGTATTTAGCCTATGAACAAAACAGGAAACTAAATGCTTTTACCATCTCAAAGAGAAATCACTATTCCACTAATTTAAAGACTTTACTAAAGTTTATTTTCAAAGTACAACTTTTCATATCGGGATCCCTATGGTAATTTTTAAACAAATCTTTAGCTATCAGTATATTATCACCTATACCTCTTCTATAAATGAATGCACCTTGGCATAGATTAACTAAGGAATACAAAATGGTCTTAATTCTTGTGGCAATCATCTTGGAGGTGATTTTCTATCTAACATTACAATAGGAGATTGACCTGTAGTCTTGAAGCATCAATGGATTGTGAGTTTTTGGAATTAGGCATATGAAAGTTTTATTAAAATCTTTGAGGAGCTTACCTAAAGAGAAAATTTCTAGTATATCTTTTATTACTAGTCCTCCACTAGATTTAAATATTTATAAAATAAAAAGGTGTTGAAAACGTCAGGATTTGGAGCCTTATTAGCCCCTAAATTGAATAAAGATTCCTTAACATCTTGTCTTTATAAAGGAGTTATGAGTGATATGGCCTTTTGTTCTAATATTTCCTTTAAATATAATATTTCATGAGCTTATTAGAATTAGAGAATCCTTTATGTGTACCTAAAATCTCAATAAAGTATTGAATAACTAGTTCTTTAAGATCCTCTTACGTGTACTTGTGGATTCCATCTCTATCTTTAAAAAGACACAGTCTATTGATATTCTTCCTACTAATTATTGAGCTATAAAAGAATTTGATATTTTTATCTCCTTCCTTTAACCATTGTACCCTTGATCTTTGTTTGAACAGGGAGTTATGCTTATTAAGGGGCTATGATATATCTGTTGAGAATAGTTTTTTCTTCCATTATTAACAATTTGTCTCTTAGCATAATTGACAACTTATTTTGATATTAATTCCTTTATTACTTTAAAAGCCTCCAAATGTTATTACCTATTAGTTATTTGATTTCTTTAAGCTCACTTTTGATAGCTTTAAGTTTGGAGCTACATTTAAAGGACTCAGAACTTGTCACCAATCTTACCATCCCTTTAGCTTCATATAAGTAGAGGATATTGTTGAAATTTCCTTTTACAAGCCAGGGTCAATGAATAAAGGTTGCAATTTCTATAATATCATTCTCTAGGGATTGTCCTTCAGAAGTATGATTATGAGTATAGATAAAAGTCACATCTGTAAAACATTTTGTGTTATGAAAAGATGGTGGATATGTGAATAAATTGATCAAAGGCATTGTTGATAATAATCCTTATAGATGTAAGATTAAGCACTACAATGAATGGCATTGATGGTTGATATCACCTATCAATTCTTGGTGGTGCATCATAACCTTTGTTAAAAGTTTTTAGATTTCATTTGGGTCTCTAAAGGGCTAAATAAAAGGGATGTGTTTTGGTAGAGCAAGTAAAATAAATATTTTATTATTATTTTAACCCTTTAACATTCTAGGTGAAGAGAGACATTATTTAGGGGATTTAAAGGAACTTAGTTTTTTCTTCCTAGTGGAGGATCTTCTAACTATTATGAATAGGATATCGTTTCATAGATCGTTTTCATAAGAGAGGGTAGCTTCTATTTAGTAGGGGTTAAGCAATTGTTGCTTTTGAGTAAGGTTAGTAGCTTCTTCCTACTAATTGGCAACCACATAAGCCACATTATAATGTTTAGATTCTTTTGGAGAAGTGAATTCAACTACCTCATAATGATGTGCTTCTTTTAGAGTTGTATTAGCTATTTAGAAATTCAATGTTACATTATAATTTTACTTTCTTTGAAGCAAAAGTTTTACCTATTAATTCCACCTTAAGATATTCAGGGAAGGATTTACTTAAAGTTATAAAGTTCCCTTTAGAGTCTTCATATCTTAGTGTTATATCATTAAAAGGCCCGTTAATTCCCATTAGCTTTTGGTAAGTATTCAATATCAATTTTCTACTAGTAAGTCTCCAAATACTATTAGCATATCGCGTGTTTGGCTTCTAAGGGTTTTAAACATAGATCTCCACTTCTCTAAGCTTTCCTTCTTCTCCCATCCTTATTATTCTTAAAGAATTAGGGAGCTCCCTTTGAATCTCCTTTTATGCATATTTTTGTAAAATTAATCCTTCTGATCCTACTATATTTTTATCAAGGAATAAAGGGCTTCCCAATAGTGCTTGCTAGGTAACTAATGGCTATTTTGATTTAATATTCTAAATAAATATAATGGAAATGAACCGAAATAGGTATTGAGTTCAAGCACTACTTATCTAGTGTCATTTTAGGTCTCCACTTTTGAAGAAATAGAGGTTTTTTATAGTACTACCATGGTCTTTGCTCGAGTATTCTGCTTATCTTTTAGTCATCTAAAAATCTAAAGCAGAAATAATCCTCTTTCATGACCATTATATTTTCCAACCACAATGTTGAGTAAGTTTTATATCTAGTAAAACTCTTAATACCCGTAAGTATACAGATCGTATCTTGTAGTATCAAAAGGTACCAATCCCATGAGAAAATAGATAAAACTAATTAAGCCTAACTATGTCTAAGGTATTAAAATGATTTGACTGAAATAATGAAAAAAAATAAAACAATTAAATAGAATCAAGTAAACAAACAAATAACAATTGAGCGGCCAAATATAATTAAGACTGATCAAGGATGAATACTTAAGATTTGTTCTTTCATTATTTTTTTCTTTTAACTATTATTAATCCAATTATATGTTGATCCTAGATTTCCTATGGGAATGGTTACTCTCTCTCAAAGACCTAATCAATTAACCTAATTGATTAATCTTAATTGAATCTAAAATTCCAATTTTTGCAACCTCTCGATTCACAAAACTTCATAACTTTTTCAATTAGATATGAAGTCATCTGTTGGATAATCAAGTTTTCATACAAATCTCTCTTTGATATAGTTGATTTAATCATTGTGTAACTTATTAAATCACCAAATCTCATTACATAACCTAATCAAATTACTTTTAACTCATTTTTTTGATTTATTGTCAAAGTATGAGCTTGCACAATCATTTTGTATTGAATCAATAAAGAACAAAGTCACAAAATAACTTTAGAATAAACACTAATATGAAAATTAAAAACTCATAAATGTAATAATCATCTGAGAATTCAGTTTATACATCAAGTGTGATAAAAATAACAAAAGGAAAAGAAGAAAAAACTCGGTTTCAAGCTTGATCGGAAAAATTGGAATTTTGGACATTCTTCTTGATCTCCTTTGTTTAATCCACTTTTGTAAGATGGTTGCTACCTTTTTCGATGTTTTTAATGTTTTTAAATAGTATCTTAGGATCTTAGGAGTGTAAGTAGGGTATTCCCCTTTGATCGGTTTCAAAAATGCTCTTGAATCCTCAAAAAGATGGAAAAAATAGCATTTGAGAAGCCTCTATCATGATCATGACAGGGAAGTCACGATTGTGACCCTGACCATGCAGCTCCATACATGTCCAATTTCCTTATTCTTCAATTATCTTATTTACATCACTAAAAAACAAATCAAACACCTCATGAAACATAAAATTAAGATCAAAATCATGCTTTAAACTATACAAACATTTAAGGCAGAGGTGGGTTAAGCAAGTCATCGCTTCAAACTGAATCGCAAGCCAGCAAGCTACCAGTGGCAGTAGAAATCAACCAGTTGCACCTACGGCCACTCCAACTGAAAGTGAGAAGTTGGCAGCCAGGGTTGCCAAGCTATAAGAAACTTCTCCTGCGAAGGAGCTCGGGGGGCAGTCCACCAGGATTGATAGCCCCAACAAGGAGAAACAACTGATGTCCACTTACCAGCCACCACACAAAAGGGATGAGACACTGAAAACTACTTTGCCTCCGGTGTCTATCAACAACAAGACCCTTGTTTATTTCCACAGCTACACTGAACCAGCGAATGAACCTCACCTTTATGAAGAGGGAATGAGTTCAGGGGGCAATAGGAGTCTGGTGACCAACTATATGCAGGCATTCCTACGGAGTACAGGTCACCAGGTAATTCATCAGCCGATGACAATGGGCCAGGCAATGTATGGGCAAAACACTCAGACAATAGATCACGTTACCAGGGATGAGCTGCGCAAGATTGCCTAGTTTTATGGGCCTGGGTTTAATCAAATTGTTTGACCTGAATTTAGGACGCCTTATCCTGAATTCATTGACAGGAAAGCTTTTCCCAGAGGTGTAAAAATTCCAAATTTTACATTATTTTTTGGAGAAGATGGACAGTCTACCATCGAGCACATAACGAGGTTCACCACTCAATGATCAAAATTTTCTAGCTATAAGAACTACCAGTATCTACTTTTGAAATTGTTCCCAAATTAGTTAATTAGAGCTGCTTTCTCTTAGTACGTGTCACTGCCAAGAGACTCCGTGTTTGGATGGGTAGATATGACAAGACTCATCCACTCTCAGTTTTACAGAAGTGAGCCTGAAGTCAGTATCACAGAATTGTCCAGGCTTACTCAGCGTATTGGAGAGAAGGCGGACGATTTCATTGCCAGGTTCAAAAGAATGAGAAACAAGTGCAGGATCAATATTTCGAAAACTGAGTTCGTGAAGATGACGCAAAAAGGTTTGGACTTAGAACTGAGGAAAAAGTTTCAAGGCATAGATTTTAGAGACTTTTTCGAGTTGGCTATGAAGGTGACAAAATATGAGGAGCTGCTCAAAGAAGACAATAAGATGAAGAAGTAGACTATGGGAACTTATTTCAAGGAAGTCCAAAACGCTAAAGTAGAAGTTGCCATAGTTGCCGTATCTGATACTGGGAGCATAGTATGCCCACATCTGGCAAAGATGCCTCCAGGGATGCAACAAAATGGTGACAAGAGGGGGAACAAGTGCACCTTCGACCTAAGTAGAATGTCTGAAATTTTCGATTATCTAATGAAAATTGATTTTATTTCTTTGCCAGAAGATCACGTTTTGCCTACCAAGGAGGAGATTAAGGCCAAAGACTATTGCAAGTATCATAACGCGTGGACTCATTCCACCAACATGTTCTGGGCCTTCAGGAACGTGATCCAGGATCGAATCAACAGGAAAAATTCTCAAGTTCCCAAAAGAAGCAATGCTCATTGACAAAAATCTATTTCCGGTGGGGTCAGTGAACGTAGCAATTGTTGACATGAGGAATTGGCTCAACCAAAAAAGGAGACAGGAGCGTAAGAATCAAGTTTGGAGGCCAAAAGGGTGGAACATATGGAAAAGAAAAGACGAACTGACCACTGCCTCTGAAAGTTAGGAGAGAGTCAGTGCACTGGAAAGGATCGGTGACCGGGTCACCTAAAATAATAGGGAAGCTGGTGACCAGGTGGACATCAGCACTGGTAGTCATCTGAAATTTGTTAAGCCACCGATGCCCAAGAAAGCTGGAGAATGGATTCCGGTGGAAAGTAAAGGAAGAATAAAAGAAAATGCTTACTGCTACTCAAAAAAACGCTAAAACAAGAAAAAGAAGGTTACAGCGCAAGAAGTTGGCTGAGAGACTTTTCCAGGAAAAAAAAGATCTGGAAATAAAACTTCAAGTTCAAGTCATGGCTCACTTTGTGGAAAAACAAAAGATGCTTGATAAAGGGAAGAAGCTGGCCAACATTACCAAGCAGATGGTTGAGCACTGTGAAGAAGGAATTCAGAAGGAAGGCAACGGAGGATGACGGTGCGGAGGAACAGGTAAACAGTTACTTCAATATTGGTGATGTCCCTATTTATTATGTGGGAGCTGTTTCTATATTGTTGCCAGCTATTTTTCTCTGTGTCGATCCTAATGAAGAAGTGGAGGACAAGCCAAAAGATGAAGAAGAAGTCTGGGCTGCAAAAGAAAAACAAAATGCAGCGGAAAAATTCTCAGAGAAATTGCAAGAGACTGAGGATAACAAAACTTTGACATTCGACAAGCCGTTAACAGTGAATCACACTAAGCCACTATACATACAGACTTGTATCAACGAGAGGCCACCGAATAGAGTTTTGGGAGACAATGGAGTAGCTGTAAACATGATTCCCTTGAAAGTGTTATTGGGGCTTGGGAAAAGAGAAAAAGATATCATTGCTACAAACTTAGTGGTGACTGCGGTGACTGGGGACGTGGCAAGAACATTGGGAGTAATTCTACTACAAATAACAGTGGGAAGTAAGACATGTGTATCTGCTTTCTTCGTAATCAACACAAATGCAAGTTACAAGTTACTTCTCAGTAGAGATTGGATTCACGCTAACATGTATGCGCCATCTTCCCTTCACCAGTTCTTATTATTCTGGCATGGCAATAACGTGGAAATGGTTAAGGTAAACAATAATCATTTCAGCACTGAAGTCAATTTGGTGGACGCCTACTATTACCATAGAGATACTACATCAATTACTTTTGAAGGTTTGGACAAAAAAGGCAAACCTACACTGATGAAATTTGCTAAGGACAAGAATTTGCTGCTCCAAGCAACTGGTGCCAGTGAGAAGAATAAAAGCATCAGGCCCTTTAAGCCGATGGAAGAAGATGTTGGCCAATTAGGCCAATGATTGCTCAAGAAAGTGAGGAAGGGTGGTCAGTAGCTGCAAGGGCCATCCAAGAAGCAATTTTGCAGCAGACCAAGAAATAATTAATGACTAACTATGAAGTTGAAATTTTCGAAACAGAGTTAATTTATGAGGGAGAAAGCCTAGAAATAACAAGAGATGAAATAAGTCTAGAAGAGCTACAAGTCGCGCCACCCAAAATGGAAGATGAGAGATTTCAAGTAAAGGACCCTCTGGAAGAAATCAACTTGAATACTATCGAGGATCGTAAAGTAACATACATCAGTGGGCTTATTAATAAGGAGTTGCGCAAAGAAATAATCAAGCTGTTTCACGAGTATAAGGGCTGCTTTGCATGGGATTACAAAGATATGTCAGGCTTAAGTCGGAGTTTAGTTGAGCACCGACTGCCCATTAAGTTGAAATTTTGTCCTTTTCAACAACCGCCCAAGAGAATGTCCAAGGAAGTAGAGATGAAGGTAAAAGAAGAAATAGAGAGGCTCCTCAAAGTAGGCTTTATTTATACTAAGTGGCTGGCAAATATAGTCCCTGTAGTCAAGAAAAATGGAAAAATTAAAATGTGTATAGATTTTCGAGACTTAAATGCCGCCACACCTAAGGATGTATATGTAATGCCGGTTAGCGACATGCTTATTGATGCCACTGCCAACCATGAAATGTTAACATTTTGGGATTGTTTTGCTGGTTATAATCAGATTAAAATTGCCAAAAGTGATATTCATAAAATAGCATTCCGATGTCCAGGAGCAATCGGCACGTTTAAATGGGTTATGATGCCTTTTAGGCTAAAGAACACTGGAGCTACTTATCAAAGATCCATGAACCTCATTTTCTATGATATCATTGGGAAAATTGTTGAAGTCTACATCAATGTCATGGTTATCAAGTCTAAAAAATAGAGTAACCATGTAGAATATCTCAGGTAAGGATTTGAGAGACTGAGGAGACACCAACTCCAACTCAATCCGTTAAAGTGTGCTTTTAAAGTCAGAGCTGGAAATTTTCTCAGATTTCTAGTCCATCAGAGGGGCGTGGAGGTTGAAAATAACAAAGCGTCCAAAAGCTACTCTAGGCAAAGGCATTGTCTAAATGATTTTCTAAATAAGTTAAAGGCCACCATAAAGCTTATATTTATAAGCCCAATGGTGCAGGGGGCAAATGTTTATATCGAAAAATGGGTTCGGCTCACTTTTACTATTTTGGGCTAAAAATCCGAAGCCCAAAGAAATCCACTGATCCTGGCCCATCAAAAATTCAGTGTCCAGCAAAGAGGAAAGTAGTGGAATTTGAGTTGAAGTGGGAGTCTTAAAGTCCAAGATAATGAGGAGATAAGATGATAAACTTGATAAACACCAGGCCAAACTTTATCTCTATCTGATAGGATAAAGTTTTATCCAAATTTTATCTCTATCTGGCAGGATAAAATTTTATCGGATTACAAGTTTGATCAAGATTGGACACTCATCAGTTTTGGCTTTAAATAGAAGTTTTGAACCAGGAAAAAGTCTCTCCAACATCTCACATGTCAAAAGCCTGACATCCCAGCAAATCTATCAGTTTATTTTTTCGGCAATTCTCTAGTTTTTAGCATAGTCTTCTCTTTTCAATTGTCATCAGTAATTTTCAATTTCTTCGTCATTGTATTTTGCCGAATTGTTTATCAATAAAGCAAAGTTCTTTTATGTTAGAATTTTTGTCCCTTTCTAGTATACATAATCATTTGATTTCAGTTTTAGATTACGAGTCGGAATATCCTTTTTCCTTATTTCCTAGTTTAGAATCATTTTAATTTTTTGGCACGCTCGTAAACACATTCACACCAAAACAAAGGACTACATGTTAACTTTTAATCAAAATAAAGGCAAACACCTTGGTATCCTGCTTGTAATACACTAATTTATGTTTGGTTATTAAATGGACTTTTCACATATTAAAGTGATCTGCACTTACGAAAAAATCCTTTTTGTCCACCTTGTTAATATACACTTTACAGTGGAAATTAGTATCTGAAACAATTGTTCAGTGTCTCATAGGTAATTTTATTTTCTCTCCAGTGTAATGGGGATTATTTTAAGAAGATACCCTTTCCCTCCACCTGAGAGATTCATCAAGATTTGACCTCTTGCTTTTTCTTTTCTAACTATTGACGTAATTCCCGAGCAGTAATTAATTATTAAAATTGGGACACTTTGGACATATTCATGTGTAGTGAATTTCCGTAAGTATGGGATGACATAGTCGCATCCATATACACATGAAATGAAGGCAATATGAGTAGGTATAATTATATATCGTGTAAGGCGACATATAGTGTACCAATTTCAAATTTGGAGTTATGGAAACGGACAACAAAAGGAGTTGCTACATTGGTCGAATTCTCTGGGCGGTCATGTCGCCGATAGAATAAGTCCACAGAACAAGTACATAAGAATCTTGGTAGCTCAACCTACGATTTGAATTTGGTTTCTGGACTTGACAATACATCTATCCTAATTTTGTTCTTATCGTCAAAGCTGAAAGCGAGGCCTCTAGATTCGTAGCTTTGTCATTACAATGGAAACTGCTGCTGCCTGTAGTGATAATATCTAAAATCCTTTGTAAAAAAATTATCTTAATATAAAGATAAACAATAGAATCTTCCAGATATATAAATTACTAATCAAATTAAATCACTTACCTAAATATGACTTTGATTCCACTAGCCCCACAACAAGGTAGTTTTTTAGCTTTTTTTTAGTTACGTTTTAAAAATCGTAGCTAAAACTAAACATTTGGCGACGATATTGTAAATCATCGCTAAAAATAAATATTTGGTGATGATTTTGAGAATTGTCGCAAAGGTTAACCTTTAATAAAATCGTCATAATTTGTTAAACCTTGGGCGATGATTCCTTAGTTAACCATTTGGCAACAAGTTTCAAAAATCGTTGCCAAAGGTTGATTTATAGTTTTATTTCATTTAGATTGCTTTACTTTTCGAAAAGATTTTATAAAATCATTGCTAACTTTAGTGAAGATTTTCAAAATCGTTGCACATAAGATATCACCAAAAATTAGGAGGGAATGCAAAAAAAAGGAAGCTTAAAGAAAAATCCCTAAAAGCAAAAGAACATTCATCTCTCAGCCTCTGCGAGTCTACTCTCTTCGACGGTCTCCTGCATTTGGGTTAGTATTTTATTCTACAGCTTGTTGCACTTTAGATTCAAAATAGGCGTTTTCCTTGTCTAAAGCAATAATTGGATTAGGTAATTTTAATTTATTGTAACTTTCATTCTCAGTTCTTAGTCAAACTTCTCTGTGATTCCTGCATTTTTCATCATTAACTGTAATGTCCCAATTATCTATGTTAGGGGCTAGGACCCCAGAATAGTGTAAATGAGAGTATACTGACAAATTAAAAGTGCATTTCATGCATCATATAGCATATTTAAATATGTGAATTGTGTTGATATTCTTGAAATAATTATACATGCATTCATTAACATTTTCTGGGTATAATTGATTTATAAATGCGATTAAAATGAAATTTGTGGTTTTTATGTGTTGAAAATTTATTTGGAGAGTGTCATTATTATTTCTGAATTTTTGGTAAATTTTAGGAAATTTTCGAAAAATTTGGGTTCTTTTTAAACTAGAAAAATGTTTTAAATGGACAAATGGAAGCGTGACACATGGATTGATTATTGAGTGCCAAATGGCTTACATATAATGGTGACATATGGAGAGGTCTTATACATGCACGTGGTTATGTTTATGGTAAAACAATACTGTAGCTTTTGTTGTTCTTCACCGTGAACACCAATACCAAAACTCTCTTTCCATCATTGAATCAACTAGTTGCTTGTGTTTGTGCATTTGATTCACTCTCACTGCTGGAAACCTTGTTGAACTAAGTAAGTGCTTTTTGATGATTTTTTAACATTGTACATGAATACATGCATGAAAGGTTTAAGAAGTGTAGTTTCGGTGAATGAATGTGAGGAATGAAATATTCTTCATGTTGTTAATAGTTTAGAGTTTATAGAATAATGATGCTTAATAGCTGGAAACGTGTGTAGGAAAGTGCAGAAATGCAGAAAAGTCGATGAACATATACTCTGTTTTTCATTGTATATGCATAAAAGTTTGGGTATTGTTAAAGATGGATTTAAATGAGGTTAAAGTTAAAGAGAACATAGAGCAGTGTTGTGTTATGTTTTAAGAAGGATTAAGATGATAGAAAAACGTGGACTGAAAATGGAAGAAAGATACAGAAAATGAAAGATGCAGAAAAATGGAATATACATACGTGAACAGTACGGTTAAATCTTGGATTTTTGATTTGTTTGTCTTAGGTTTTAATGAGATGGAAGTAGAAAAGATGGTTTATACATTATATGTAATAGTTGTAAAGTGATGAAGGAGTTAAATGAAGATTTGTACTGTAGGGAGAGGAAGAAGAAGGTGATGGTTTGCGTGTGTAATTTTGGTTTTTGCAGTTTGCATATAAACTAGTGTATTTATCCAGCTTTAAGTCTTTTAGCTATAACTTTTTCATCCAAACTTCAAATGACTTGAAACTTAAACCAATAGATTCATAACACATTTTTCTTCCTCTCCATGAAAATTTAGAGCCATCTGGATTAGTTCGGGAAAGATTTGATTAATGGATTTAGGATGAAACAGAGGAAATGTGCTGGAATGTTATGAACTGGAGAATTTTCATTGAACATGCTTCGGTATTTTGATTATATCTTGATCTGTAGATTTCTACATGAGTTGATTCTTAATTCAGCTTAAACTAGAGACATATGTGTACAACTTTCTTGAACAAGACGACTTTTAATTCTGTCTATAAGAATTTCAAATTTCGGCATGAAATTGAGTCTTGGCTTAGGCTGTCGCACTACTAGTGACAGAAATCATGTCCTGTTGTTATCAAATAAACTGTATTGATATGAGCTGAATTAGATAAAGGTGTCTTTACAACAGTTGTAGCTTATTCTCTTAGCTTTCAATTGGTATAAAGTCTGTAATTTTAGATATTGGAATTGAGAGATACGAGCTGTACAACTTGAAAGCATGATCCTACACTAGCCAAAATTTCAATGTACTTAGTCTATAGTATTACGAGCATAACTCATAGAATAACGAACCAAATTGTATGATCTTCAAGTCATTAGAAATTTAAGGCATAGGGGAACAATTGTTTAGAAGGAAGTGTTGTCTAAAAACTCCCGCTTCCTTGTCATAATGGTCATGCAATGTTGACCCAAAATTAGGTTTTGAGAAAAAACTGGAATAGTTAATGAGTGTATGAATTTTGACACATTTGGAGTACAATTGATCTTTGCATTCATTTATCACAAAAGCATACCCGAGCATATGTCATTGAACATGCATGTTACATGATACATTTATAAAAATGCATATTTAGTTACATGAACAATGTGGTTACATAAAATTGTCTTTGATTGTATATAAAAGAGCAAGTAGAGCGGCCGCTTCCAGATATTGCCTGAACTTCAAGACAATAAGCAAAAATGGAGCAATTGTGAGTAACCTAAGATGGTCTCACCTTGACTTGTTTTTTTAATTACTGAATTGAATTTGATGTTGATGAATGTGTACTGAATTGTGTACTAAATTTCGGACATGAAATGTCTGAGGAGTTTTGATGCATGATTAAACATTGGAAGTGCTACTTATATGTGAATGAGATTGACTTCATGGTTCTCAACTTGAACGTTCATGTCGGACCTAGTCTGATAATTATTATGATCAAGAACATGAATACAAATGTAAGTGATCAAATGTAATGATTGAAATTAAAGAATGCATTTCATTCCAATGCATGAAATATAAAGGCAGTTGTGACTAATGCCGCCAGTGAAAAAGAGCTTAAAGCTCAGACATTCGTGATTAGAGCCTAAGGCTCAATGTGTACAAAGAGTCCTGTATCCTCAACGGATAAGGGATAGTATGAAAGAGCCTAGTATCCATAACGAATACGAGACAGTGAAAAAGGTACACAGTCATAACAATGAAATAAATGAAATCGGGTCTCATAACATTGCATACACATATAATCTAAATAAATTGAATGATTACAATTTTTAAAAAACTTTGTGTATGAAATATATGATAAATTGTCAATATGTATGTGCTACAAAATGGTACTGAAATGCTGAAATGTTTGAATTTTGTTTTTGAAATATGAAAAATGTGATTAGGTGTTATGTGTTATTACTTAACAAAAATCAAGTTGATTAAAATTACATGATAACATGATTTATTGTGTGTTGTATGACAAGATTGAACCATCAAGGATGGTTACTTTGCTGAGTTTGCAAAACTCACCAAAATTGTAATGTTGACAATTTCAGGTTCAAGAGAGCAACAACCTAGCTTCTAAGACTGTATATAAGCAATGTTGTATAATTTGTGGAGATCAGATATGGCTCAAAGGTCGGTCAGCTGAGACTGAAGGAATAATTTTTTTAATTTTTGTTTAGTTTCCTCATGTATGTAGCATATTATGTAGATTGAGTTGTAAATACTCTAGGTTGACATTGTAAAATACAGATGATGGTTAATGCTACAGTGTAAATTATAGTTTGAGAAATGAAATGAGGAAAATTTTGGTTTTCAGACAATGTGTTATTTATGATTTTATTTACAATGCCATGTGATATAATGAAGGTGAAATGGTTGCCACACCATTTCTATCGAGCATGTGTACGTATGTCTAAAGGATGCACGTGCGTGTGTCAGATGGGAGTGGGGGTGTTACATTAATGAACGGCCCACACTATTCTAGTAAAGACTATAGTCTCTCAATGTAAACCTAGACTGTATAGGTCCAATATAAAGGGCTCCGGTCCAATTGAGTCTTGTCTTTATTTTTAGGACCGAGTTAACACTCTAAATGTTGTTGTTCACCTCTGGGAGTAGCGTCTCGCTAATGAGCACATGTTCATTATGGATGTTGATTTTGGGGTTAGCGAAGATGTGAACTAGAAGCTCAAAACTTTGTTCCTGTTGTATGTTGAGAAGGTTCTGGAAGGGGAGTGTGTGAAGAAATTGAAGAAAAGGGCAGTTGTTTTGTGTGGTGAGATTACAAAATATGAGGTTTTGCTTAGGAGATCGAAGAGTCTACAAGCTTTGGCAGAAATTAAAGATAAGGAGAAGGGTTTGAAGTTAGAGAGGGATGGGATTAAAAGGAGAGTTAAAGAGTTCAGAAATGGAATGAAGTGTTTGGCGGAATGAATTGAAGGTAAGCAGACTAAGGAGTTTGGGGTTTTTGAGGTTTGGAACTAAGGATGGTTTTAATTGGTGTAGAATACATGCCATGTTTTCGAGGGAATGTAGAAAATTTGAAGATGGGTGACCATATATGGTTTCAGGAGGGAGATTTTACGTAGGATCAATTCACAACAGGTATGGTTGGTTTCTATTCGAATGAAAGTTTATAATTCTAATATATTTCTTATTATAACTTGAAACGATTTATAGCAGTCTTCGTGTTTTTGGAACTACAACATTTGACTTTCTGTTTTGTTTAGATTGTAGAGTCATTTAAGGGTTATCTTAACATCTCCTCTACTCCTGCAACTTTCATTTAGGTTTGTGCTTCATTATACTTTCAGACACTATATGTATAACAATATGAGAAATTGGTACCTTTAAGAATTTTCTCGTGCAAATCCTCATTCGTTATCTTAGGCCTAAAGGAAGACATAACACTTTTATAGATGTTGGCAAGTGAAAGACTCCACTAATGTGGTACCAATATTTGTTGTTAAAAAAACTTCATTACTCCTTTTCTTTTTGTTTGAATTAATATTGGTTTGATGATGCATTCATATATAAACTGAATAATCTCTCGATAGAGATAGTTATCTTTGAACTGTGATATTTGGAACATATAACTGCAACTAATTTGCAAATTCTTTTACCTTACCTGCATCAACTACTAGGAAATTGCCTTTTTATAACTAGCTGCATTTATGTCAAGCTAAGAACAGTTGATACTATTATTATTACTCATTTTCATGCTGATGCAATTGGAGTTCTCTACCATTAACACTTTCTAATGTTATTCTGTCAATAAATAAATATAATTTAGTGTAACTCTAAATTTAATTCATACGATGGTGTGAAATAATAAGATTTGAATGTTTATTTCTTGAAACTGTTTAGTATTTTCTAATCTATTATGTAGAAAATGCTACTCAAGTTTACAGATTCTCATGAACAAAATTGTTGCTTTACCTATTGCTATTAAGTACTTCTCTCCCTCTGTTTTAGATGGTTTGACCTTAGATCATGGTTGGCAGGGGCACAAAGAGTAGGTCACTGAAGCAAATCTTTTTGGGGTTTTTCAACATACTAACCTAGTTAAGTTGATAGGTTATTGTGTTGAGGATGATGAAAGAGGAATGCAATAGCTACTTATATATGAATTTATGCCTAATCGAAGCATGTAGTTCTATTTATCTACTCATATAGAGATAACTCTCTCATGGCTCTGAACATTTATAATTTGTAAAATAGGTTATTTATTTATTATTTTGCTTATAAGAATTTTAATTAAAATTTTGTATACAAAGAATTTTTTGTTGGTATAGTTTAATGATA
>JAOQML010125850.1:0-18518 GCA_027568935.1 Erythroxylum urbanii
TAGCGACGGACAAGGCAATCCGTCGCTACGTTTGCCGACTGTACGATGCCAAATTTACATACGGCTATACTGTACCCGTCGGTAAATTTAGCGACGGAATAAGTTGGACGGTCGGCAACGTTTCCGTTGATTTTACCGACGGACATGCTATTCGGTCGGTAATTTTACCGACGGTAAGAAGGGTTTCGTCGGTGAATTTAGCTACAGCCGAATCACCGACGTTTTCTTCCGTCGGTTTATTCCGTCGGTAAATATATTTACCGACGATATATTGTCTTTTTCCGTCGGTAATTTCCGTATGTAATTCACTATTTTCTTGTAGTGATAGTTTAACTTTAGTTCATATTTGGTTTTATGTACAATTCAGAAGTGAAAGAGCTAAAGTGAGTTAAAAGCACTATGTTTGAACTTTCTTCTTAAGATTCACACTCACTTGTCTTCATAGAGTGAGAAGGAGAAGTATTAGAACAAGAGGATATAAGAAAATGCATAAAATGAAGAGTTTATGTTGAAAACATAAATAATGAAGAGTGTTGGCAATGACTCACGGCCATGATATAAAAGTCATGGGTGTGAGCATGTTAGTCTCACCCATGACTTATTTATCATGGGCATGGCACTTTATGCAAACCCATGACTAATTTTTCATGGGAATGCCAGCACCATGCACACCTATGACTCATATGCATGCCCATGAAAAACATATACACGTCCTTGAAATGAGGCTAACTCACCCGAAACCTAGTTTTGAGTATAAATACATCATTTTAATGGTAGAAATGTTATGAAAGGTTAGAGAAAAATGATTTAAGGGTTTCAAGGGGTGAAAAAGGGGTAGAACTCTCATCCTTTGGAGACCTATGAAGGGCTAAGCTTTTTTAACCTGATTTGGAGGAGATATCAACGTCGAAGAACTTGGTTAAGCATTTCTTTCATAATTTTTGTTGTTCTTTCTCTTTTTATAGATTGATTATGTTATCCTATGCTTATAGATTTCGGTTTTCATGTATGAATGATCTTTATTCTCGTTATTATTAGATTGTTTATGTATCAACCCATTGTTAGAATCTTGAACACAATCTGTAATTGTTATGTTTAGATATTGCTAGAATCTTCAATATAATCCATAATTGTTATGTTGATTCATTTGTAGTAACTAATGGTTTTAGATCATTAGGGATACAATCTGTAATTGCTATGTTTCCAATTGGTTCCAAATCATTGGGGATAACATAACCTAGGTTAAATGACCCGAGCATATGTGGTTGTTGCCTTAGTTAATCTGTTTTCCTAATTAATAATGCGGTTGTCCAATTAAATGTTGAGAATGTATCCTAGGTTGTTTGATAGTTAGGTTTAATTAATGAGTGTCTCTTAATTAAACACGACCTAAGGAAAAACCAGGGCTGACAGAGTTTATTGTTAATCTACAATTATTAATTGCTAGGAGGTAAGAGAACAATAATTCAATGAAGTATGTTTGATTGTGTGTAGGTCGAGATTGAACCAATGACCAGGTATCTAATGGATAAATCACTTTTCAACATCTTTAAAAGTTTTCATTAATTTGTTTTTCTTAGTTTAGTTTCATTTTATTTTCTCATTTGAACCAAACCAAACCCCCATAACATAAACACTGATTATTTTCTTAACAAAAGCTAACCGAACACTTTCTGTAGGGTCGATCTAGACCCACCACTGCTATAGTTAAAGGTCTAGTTATTTTGAGTAGTCTTATAATGCACTACATCAAGTTTCCCCTTTTGTATAATTTGTTATTTCTTTCTCTCCATATTAAATAGACTGTTGAAATGAAAGCAGTTTTAAGTAGCTCACTATTTTGCTTAAGTTCCTCAAGATTTTTAGTAACCTATGCCACAACAATATGCTATTCATATGCTTAATAATACTCGATTAGGAGATGTAACTCTTTATTCTAAATTACTTTAGAGAACCTGCATTGGAAAAAAGATGGTTCCTATCTTCCTCTTCTTCCATGCATAAGACACAAATATAATCATAGGATCCAAATCACTTATCCTTATTTTTTATCCTATTTTTATAACTAGCTAACTAATCAATAAAGTTTTGGGAAGCTTGTTTCCATAGTATCTCATACGATGGTACATTCTCCAAGTTAGTTTTATAAATTTTAGAATAAGAGTTATTAGTGAAATATCCATTAGTGTTAGCTAACCAAATGATTTTGTATTCTCTATGCAAATGATGAATCTAAGGAAGATAATTAGAGAGTGAATAGGAGTATCAAAAGTTGCAATGACAAACTTTATACAGTATGAGCGAAGAAACTCTAACGTTTAAAATAATTCGATTCCTTAAAGTGTAAGAGATCATTTCTTATGAATAATGAGATCATTTCTTATGAATAATGAACTACGATCAATCTTGTTGTCATGCCAAAACCAAATTTTTTTCATCATTCCTTAACTTGTGCTTAATCCAAAGGTATAAGAGGTTTCTCATTTTTAACATATATGAGAAGTACTAAGAGTTCTTCTTTTTTTTTTCTGAATACCATAAATTCTTATTTTTCTAGCTAAAGTTCGTTAATCTATTTGATCCATAAAGCTCTTTTATTAATATATAATATGTAAATCCTTTTACTTAAAATGACGTTTTGTATAAGAGAGAGAGGGATAATTCCTAACCCTCCTATCTTCTTGGGCATATATATCTCCTCCTATTTAACTTTTGCACCTTTTGAGTTTTCCGCCTTTCTAAACTATAAGAAAGTTTTGATACACCTCTCAGTCTCCTTGATGACTCTCTTAGGAAAAATTAAATGAGAACTCCAATGCACATGTAGACTATTTAAGATAGAATTAATCAGAGTGATCTTAGCAATAAAGGATAAAAACCTGTTTTGCTAAACATTGATTCTTGCTTTATATGTTTCAATCAAAGGAATGTAGTCTCTAAGTTTTGGCTTTGGTAATGGGAATGTCAAGATATTTGAATGGTGGAGATTGAATCTATAGCCAGATCCTTTGCCCAATTCATATTGATTCCTCACAACAGAAGAAATGAACATATTACTTTTGTTTGCATTGACCTTCAATCTAGAATAAGTTGAGAATAACTCTAGAATACCTAATATGATTTCAATGGATTGGAAATCAATAGCACATAACATCATAACATCTTTAATAAATATCAAATGTGTGATCCTCAGCTCCTTACATGTATGACGGTATTAAAACATGCCATTATAAGAGATGAGTTTGTTAAGTAAAGGGAAAAAAGGATCCCCTTGCCTTATTCCCCTGGTATTTCTAAAGATTGGAATAAGATCTCCAATAATAAGAATTCTAAAAGAAGTTGTTGTGATGCATTCAATTATCCATTTAACAAATTGCTATAAGAATCCAAGATCTAGTAAGATGACACAATAAACTTCCATTTGATGGTGTCAAAATCTTTGAAGCAGTCAATTTTAAATCAACAACTTCTAATAGCTCTACTTGAGGTGTAGTCTTTTATTAGTTCTTGTCTGAGCAATATATTATCTTCTATTGATCTCCCAATGATGAGTGCACCTTGAGTAGAATCAATGACATCCTTTAAATCCAGCTTTAGTTTGTTTGCTAGAATCTTTGCGATTACTTTATAAAAAATATTATAGCAAGATATAGGATTGTAATCCGCCATGGATGAGGGATTCTTATTCTTTATGAATAAGACATATAAGATTTTGGTTCATTTCCTTCAAAATATAAGAAGAAGGAAAAGATTTCTGCACATCCTTAATGAATAGTTTACCAGTAATATCCTAAGTCTTTTAGAAGAAACAAGTAAAATATCCATCAAGTCCTAGAGCTTTAGGTAGATGTAAACCAAGTAGAATTTTTTAATCTCCTATTGTGTAATGGGTGAGTCCATATAATCCTTCACCTCCTAACTGATAAATCTTTCAAAGAATATGCTAACATTGAATTCGCTAGCTATATTGTCATTTTCAATTCCCATCAGATTAATGAAGAAATTCAATGCAATCTATTATAACTTTTTCTAATCAGCATGAAAAACTTGATTAGTTATATAGGTTGATTATAACTATTTCTTACTGATTTTATTAGCAGTAAGTAACAGATCCCTTCTTATTTTGGGAAAGTTAGTGGTAGTATATGAATTATTTCAAGGCAAATGGCAACTTGATTCAACATTTTTATTTACTCTAATCTAGTCAAGGTGGTTTTCATTTACCAATGTCCAATTTCCTATGACAGAATCTTTTTAGCCCTTGTGAACATCTTTTCTTAATGTATTAAAGAGGGTAATAATCTTGTTTTTGTTTCTTCTAACTAGGATAGAAGAGTGGAAGAATTTGGAGTTAGTATCTCCATCTCTTATCCAATTGATCCTTGATTTTTATTTTAAAATAGAGCTATGCAAAGATAAAGCCTCCTAGTACTCCTTCAATATTTGATTCTCTAATATTCTCATAGCATTATTAAGATGATATTTATGAAAATTTTCTTGTGCAAGTCTCATATTATTTTTGGCTTCGGATAATCCTTTAATTTGTTCTTTAGAAAATTCCTTAATTACAGGCTTAACAAGTTTAAGTTTTTTAATAGCTTGAAAATCTTTATAACCTTTCACTTCTATACTCCATTTTGCAAGAACTAATTCTTGGAAGATTGATCTTTATGCTAAGCCATTGAAAATTTTGAAAAGGGTTCCTAATGTTTTGGGGGGAAAAAACTCAAGATATCTATCCAAAACTGATCAGAATAAATGTTATCACCAAAATGGGCTTAAGAAAGCGGGAAATGTTTAAGCCAGTATTGATTTACTATCACTCTATCTAACTTTTTATCAACAAATCTCCTTGTGGTGTTGCCTATAAATTAAATCTGCTAGACCTTCTTCTTGAACCAACTCTGTAAGCTCCCTATAGGTTCCTACATGATGATTTCAACGTCCTTCTGCTGGAATTAAAATACTTCTCTCCAAAGAGAAACTCATTTTCTTCACCTTTGTCTTATATAAAGAAGCCATCAAAGGATTGACCCTAGCATCTCTATTAGCTTTCTATATTCATATAAAGTTAGAAACTGGTCATTAATCTTGAAAAAGGTGAAGTAAGATAACATTACCATATAGATTAATCTATATAATGTTCCCTTAGAATATTAGAAAACTTGGGGATTAAACATGTTAGCCTTGGGAAAACCTATCTATATGGATGAAAGCATAGCTAAAAAGAAGATGATAGGGTTTATAAGAATATGAATAAGCATTAAACTCTCTACAGATCTTTGGATGGTATACCCCTCATAAGGCTTAGCTCAGAAAACTCCCTATACGAGGACTCCATTTTAGTGATTTATTAATGGAAACCTTCCTTTAAAAATTAGGTAAATATATGCAGGGAAGTGGGGAAGATTTTTAAAAAAAGGAATTATGCTAAGATTATAGGAATAGAGGAACCAAAAGTTTTACTTGAGGGTGCTAGCAAGTAAAAGAGTATTAAGCACATTAGTGAACCCCCTACTAATAAGTTATAAACCGAGGTCAATCTAAAGAAAGGAGATAAAAGAATGGTCAATCAAGAATCCTTAAAAACTATTAAAGATATTGTAAATAAGAAATTAAATGAGAGGGATCTAATAATGGAATAAGGCTGCACCTTACAATATCAAAATTTGAACACTTCAACAGAACATCCTAAGAAAGATGCAACTAAGGAAGTTGTGGAGGAAGACTTATTGAGAGTGAGTAGTAGAAAATCAATAAGGAGGATCTAGGGGATCAAAAGGTAGCATCTCAACAAATTGACTATTATAGTGTGGAAATTTAAAGGCTTAAATTGCCTAAGAATGAAGCAAGCTTTCAGATATTTTTTCAATGAAGAAAAGTCACTCATTCTTATTATTTTGAAAACTAAAATAAGGTAGAAAACTATGGAGAGGTTAGTATAATAAGAGACTCAATGGAACTTTCTTTCTAACCTTCTACATCACCACGATGGTAAAATAATTGTATCATACAATGTTAGTGGAGTGTTGGTTAAACAGTTTGAAGATGATAAAATGATCATACTGAAACTCACTTCACCCAAGAGGGCATCATGCTATATGCTTCGATTATAAATGGTTAAAATGTAGATTTTCAAAGGAAACTACTTTGGGAGAGCTTAGAAAGGATCCAGACATCCTTAAAGGGTCTTTGGACAGTAATAAAGGACTATAATAACACCTTCTATTATTCTAAGGCTGATGGCAAATATAACCTAAGAAACTAAATTGAGGATCTGAAGAATTGTATAAAGAAGCTTAAATTATTTAATTTGAGAATTGAGGGTTATGTGTTTATATAGAGCAATAACCAATGTTCTAATTAGGACATAAAAAAAATTGGATAGGGCTATGGTAAATGTTGAATAGTTAATCTAATTTGCAAAAAGAAATGTTTGTTTTATGAATCATATATTCTCTAATCATACGCAATCAAAATTCAAAAGATGTTCAAGACTAGTAAAAAAGAGCTTCCCCTTTAGGTTTAATAATTACGTAGCTAACAATGGGGTTTTTTTGCTACTTTATAGGAAAGGATGGAATATAATATCTAGGGCTACGATGAAATTATATATGTGTAGCAGCTGAAGAGTATCATGAATGAACTCAAGAAACTAAATGCTAAGAGAATGGGAAAATCTAAATAGGTTATAAATCTAGCAAAGGAAAAACTATCATCTATCCAAGAGGAATTAGCTAATAACCTAAGAAATGAGGAGCTTATAAGAAATAAGAAGTAGACTTTATATAGTTACTTGAATGCAATAGAGGATCAATCCACTCTTCTTTAGCAAAGAGAAAGAGTAAATTAGATAAATGAGGGTGAAAGAAACACCAAGTAATTCTTCAACTAAATCCTTTCTAAGAATAATACTAATAAAATTACTTTTACAAGATCTCAATGTGGTCTACAAATACCAATTCAGCTGCTCTAGGACAGGAAGATTTTATTTTCTCTAAGAAATCAATCAGTTCCCTACATGAGACCAATTCTTTTATCCAATTCCTTAGGCCTTTTGTCAATATAGAACCTCAAAGGGAGGATCTAAATCTATTGAATAGTCTATTTAATATCTTGTAAATAGAGAGAGTGGTGTTTAGAGTGAATTCCTATAAAGATTTTGGCCTTGATGGACTCAATAGATATTTCAATTTACAAACTAGGCATAAAGGGAAAGATATTATAAGTAAAGCAATAATCAAATTCACAGACAAAGGAGATATGCTCAAAGAAATTAATATAAACTTAATTTAGTTAGCCCTTGGAATCCCTAATCCTAATTCTTTTAGTAATTATAGACCCATATCATGCTGCAATTTCTTATATAAAATCATCTATAAAATGTTGTCAAATAGATTGAGAAGGTATTTAAGTCTTATGTAATAGAGATCAATTTTAGCATCATCTTTGATAATATCATGTGGGACTTTATCCTTTACTAGAATTTTTTAAGTTTGCTAACAAATTTAAAGGAATGATTAAATCAAGCATCACTTTTACTTCTGTTAGTGTGTTATTCAATGGAGAACCAATAAAGTTATTTGATAGAGGTAGGTGACTTAAAAAAGGATCCACTTTCCCCTTACCTATTCATACTTTGCATGAAAGCTCTCACCAAATTATGCTCTTATAAAATCTCTATGGGCAATAACTTTAGATTCTATGGTAAACGTAAGAAATAGGAAATATTCAGCCTATGTTTTGAGAATGATCTTTTACTTTTTTATAAGGTTTATACTAACTCTGTGAACTTGTTAATGTCTACTCTCAAAATTGTTTTATAGCAGTCTATATTGGGGATCAATAAGAGCATAAACCATCTAATACTCTCCGCTAGTTCTTATCTAAATGCTAAAAGACTCTAAAAAATCTCTATATTAGAAACAAAACAACACCTATTCATTTATTTAGGTTTGCTTCTTATCTATAAGACGATTACATTTTCATAAATGTCTTCCACTTATAAAGAAGAAATTAAATAGGCTAGAAAGTTTGATAAATATGGCTATTTTATATGGAATTAGATTATAATTTGATAAAAAAATATCTTAAACTCTATGCATATCTACTGGACCTCACACATTTTCATTTTCAAAAAATTAGTTAAAACCATGGAAAGGATTATGAAGATCTCAATAGGGAAATAGGAATAGGGGAGGATCAAACGCTAAGGTTAGCTAGAAAAAAGTGTGTAAAACAATTGATGAAAGGGTTCTAGTAATAACCCCAATTAACATAAGCAACAAAGTATTGCTAGGGAAGAGATTATGCAAGGTCCTAGTGGATAAAGACCATTTAGGCAAAGTGGATGCACAATTATTTCTTGAAGGGAAAAAGCTTATAGGGACTAGTTAATAAACTAAACAATTTATATTTCTTAAACTTACTACTTAAAATGAGGGAATCCTTCAAACAAAATATTAGTTGTAAAGTAGTTAATAAAGAAAGAACCTTACTATAATAATAACAACAACAACGTCCTAATAGGAATATCACTAAGCAGCAAGGTCCGGGGAGGTCCAAAAGTATACAGCCACCCCTAGCTAATATAACTACAAGAAATTAAAAAAAAAAGAGTTAAAAGAAAACAATATCCAAAATAAGAAGATGGATAAATGAGGGCCAATGGGATAACTACTTAAGAGGGAAGGTACAATGGATCCCTCGATATTACCTAAATTATAACCAAGCATATCACTATAGATGGAAGAATTGTGCTAGCAAAAAGTTCATTAACAAAGCTTGTAGGGAGTGGATTACCTAAGACCACATTAACCAAGTTAATATGAGACAGATACCTTATATAAATAACCTCTTTCCTACTATGGCTGAGAAGCAATCTTTGTACTTTGGTTGGACTAACATTCATGAATCTATCTAGTACTTGCCCTCTTTACATAGATGGCTTGGAATCAATTACTTTTATTCTTTAAATGTGAGCTTTCATAAGAGTGTGGAATCACGCTAAGGATCTCTGCCTTTGATAATGCAACATTAACAAACTCTTGGAGATAATTCAGTTTATATAAGATGACAGACGCAACACTAGGAGCAACAATGTAGCATATATAATTAGTGCTTAACTATGTTTACAATGGTTGTGGATGGAAAGAAATAATAAATGCTTTAACAAAAATGATAGCTCGATGGAGATGGTAATAGGGAAAGTTACCTATAGGATAATGAAATAACTTATTCTGAAAAGGGAGTCCAATTATTATAGGATTAAGGATAGCAAAAGCTAGAGGTATCTAGCACTATATAAGGGCAATAATTAAACAGACACTTGGATCCAAAATATAAACTATAATTGTCATGCATACTGAGAGTAAAACTATCTAAAAGGAAGGGTGAAGTAACACACCTAGTGTCTAAGCAAAGCAGAAGGAAGCTCTTGAAGCTGGGGAGAAAAACCAAATATAGGTACACAACCATAGGAACAGAATCATAAAACATAAAATGATTGGTTAACAAGAAAATGGCAAATATGTGTTGAATTGAAAATTTCAAAAAAGGAGGAAGCTTAACATTTGTTTTGTAACGGTGTAGAATAGAGTGCACTACTAGAAGTTCCATGGAGAATCTGGGAGTAACTTGAAGATCACCCTCAAATAAGTGGATGGATAGTGGTAAGCAGAAACCAAGTCAAGAAGTGTAGATGGAGGACAAAACAAGGATAGCTGAAAACTTACAAGGCTAATACATGGTAGCAATAATATGTTGATAAAGGAAAGGCAACAAAGTCATGTCATGGAAGCAATGCCTTGTCGATTCAAGAAGTAAAATAAAGTTAAAATTTTAAAAGTGCTAAAGTTTATTTCGTATGATGATATTGGATTTTTTTGTAAACTAATACATTTATCAACTTCTAATGAATATTTACGTTCTGAAAAAAGATTTAATGATTGACCCTAATTTCTTAGATTGGTATGAATTTTAAAAATACGATCCTTTTTTTTTCTCGAGAAATTTAACCCTTGTCCTTAAGTTAGTTAGTTGAAATCCCTTTACAATCAAAATCCTTAAGAATGAATTAACTTCTTCTGTGAATTCCCACGATGGATTTTGCTATAACCTATAAGATTCATATGGTTATATCTCTGGGATTCAATAGAATTTTTATTATTCATGTCATGATTTATTCATATACATGAATTATTAATTCTTATATATGATATTTCAAATTGAATCAAATGCCATCAAATTTTAATTAAATCATAAATATTAATTATAAATCATTCAAATGAAAACTTAGGTCTTTTATGAAATCAATAAAGAAATCTAAAACAATATTTTTAGGGTCCATTCAATCTAAATCTATCCCAATTAAGTTTATACTAAGATAAAGAAATCCAACAACATCTAGAAAGAAAAAAAGATTACAAAATCATTCTTATAGGTCTTGAAATCTTGATGTTTTTTAGTTGAATCTTGATGAAATCCCTCTCATTCTTTTAAAGTTTCTTCATTCCTTTCCTAATATTCTTTAATTTTTTTGCTTGTGAATTCTCTCTATTCTCATCCTGCTTATTTCCCCAAAAGCTCCTTTTATTCCTATAAAACCCTAAAATCTTCAAAGATTATTGTCTAACATAGGTTAGTCTCATGTTCTTCATACTTGTAAAAAATCCTAATTTACAAAAAAATTACTTCCAATATAGATATCCAACACTAACTTATGTTAGCCTTATGTTGGTTTAGTATCTCTTCAATCTTTCATCCAAGGGTTTATGTTAAGAACACGTGTTTATGTTTAGGCCATTTTTTATGTAGCAAATTCACTAGGAAATAGAATAAACTAGTAACTTACACAAGAAAGAACATAGTGCCATATTTGACCTATTTTTTGGATATAGATCTATGTTCAACATGTGTTCATATAAAATTCATGTCAAAACTTCTCTAATTTAGCTCCAATTTGTTTAACTTCAGTCCTTCTTCATTAAGGAGCTAAACTAAGGTTATGTTTGAAATGTTTTATGAACATGGTTCCATGTTCAACTTGTGTTCATCTAAATTCATGTCAAAACTTCCATAACTTCACCCTACTTATTCGAATTCATTTCTTCTTCATTGAAAAGTTAAATAAGGCCTACAAATAAAATATAGCTCACACTAAGTATCAATTCCTATACAAATCATCTAAAAACAAGAAAATTTCTTTCAAAATCATACTTATTGGATCAAAATCAAAAACATGCTTGGTTTGGCTAAATGGTAGATTTCGAAAACTTTTTTTGAAATAAAAATATAGCAAAAGCATAAACACCAAATCAACCTGCTTTTAATCCAAACATGATACAACATTTACAAAATAAATAAAAGAAGAACAAGATTGGGTTATTATTAACTCCTCATTACAGCCTTGACTCCTCGCTACTGTGTCCTCAACCAATCCAATCTACCACTTGTTTTCCTTGGAAAACTTGGTTATCGAAATCCTTTTGTGGGAAAGTAGAAGAAAAATAAATGGAGATCTTTCTTTTCTATGTTCGGCTAAAAAAGAGCAAGTGGAGAGCTTGTCATTTTTTTATGGCCGAATGGTTTTCGAGAGAGAACTCTAGGAGAGCAAAAGATCACCCAATTTCATTTAGCATTAAATACTAAAGAATGAGTTGTCCACCTACCACTCCAACACATGTTCAGTTTTGGAGAGAGTATTCTTTTCCAAAATTCACACACAATGCAATTAACTTATGAACAAAGCTAATTGACAATGAGACCTTCCAAAGCCAACACTTGGACGTTATCTTTCATCAAAACGTGCTCCTGTGTGGTGTTTAAAAAATCACCCATTAAGACCATTCAATAATGAGAAGCATAACCGAATGCTTTGGGAGAGAGTGGAGAGAACAATAAAAAAATGCACCACTTCATTCTTTAATAAAAGAATGTTAAAACGGCTAGACATTTTCTTCTTTAAAACCAACCTTTTCATTCTTTAATAAAGGGCATAACTGAATGCTACATCTTTGTAAAATTCGGTTTTGCCTTTATTTTTTTTTTAAATTTAATTCAATTAATCTAATTAGTTAAATAAAATTCCAGCCCATTCCTAAAAGTTCCTTTAGGCTTATAATTGAGAATTAGTGTAAGCCCAACATTTAATTATAGACTCAAGACCCAATTTAATTAACTCTTAATTAAATTGTTTTGGTCTTATTGGCGCGAATCCAATTAGTCCATTTCTCTCCAAACTGTCGCATTATCTTTCTGATAACCTTCGTTTATTTTTCCTACTTTCCTTGATGCCAAGTGGGCAATTAAATTGGACTTAAATAATTCAAGCTCCAATAAGCCCAGAATTAATTTAATTCTCATTAGAATTACTTTCGAATTATTAACCAAATGTCATTCTACTCAAGATAATTGACTGAATTTTTGAATCACTTAAAATTATGAGAAAATGATGCTTAATTGAAAACTCTATCTTGAACCATATTATAGCCATCCACACAATAAAGGGTAAAATTACCATTTTGCCCTTATGTTGGTTTTTCCTTCTAGATCTCCCATTTTACTCTACATGGTGATTAACACATAAGATCTAATCTTAGTGTTAAGACTTGATGGGTAGCTAGTCCATCAAACTACTGACGCTAATTTAAACACCAATCTCCGTAAAACATCTAGAAGTGATGATATCACTATAAACTCTTTATTTGAGTGAATGTTCCCTGATGCATATTTTAATTAATAATTCCAACATACGGACACTGTATTAATACCCTATAAAAATCCATTTCAATCATATCAAGAATTATAACGAAACACACACGAGTTCACCACTCATCAAGTTTATGGTTCGTAATAAACGAATGCTAAGGTGTATGTTTCAAGATTAAAGTAACAACCTACTTTATTCTTTAAAGACATACACGATTCTAGATTCATTTAATAGTGCGATTACTGATAGTCAACTACCATCATGATTTAAAACTTGTCATTCCCTTGAAGTAAACTCCTTCCTTGAAGTAAACTCGTTTACTTATATGGAGGTAAATCACAACACTACAGTCTAAGCAATAATCAAGTGACAAACTTGATTATTGGACTGTGAACTATTAATTTAGATTCTAATAATATGCATGTTTACCATACATCTCTATGTATATGTATATTACTTATAAAAGAACCTTGGTACCTTATGACTAGTTATATTATGCTCATACAAATAAAACCAAACTCTTTTGTTTTATTAATAATGAAAACTTTCATTACAATATTATAGCTGGAAAAAACTTAAGGTACTTGTAAATACACTTGCTTTACAGGGCACTATATTTACATAACCCTAACCATATCCCACTTGCCCTAAAGCAAGTTTGATAAATCCCTCATTCCCATTCCTTCTAGGTGACCCTCGAAGTGTGTTCGTGAACAGATCAGTAAGGCTTTGTTCTGTGGGAATTTTTACCACATCCACCTCACCACGTTGTATTATATCCCTTATGAGATGATACTTTCTCTCAATGTGTTTTGTAGCTTTGTGGTTTTAAGGTTCTTTAGAATTAACGACTGACTCAATATTATCACAATAAAGTGTAATGACCTTTTCTGCCTCAGGAACTACCTCCCAATCCTTTAGGAACTTGTGGAGCTATACTACTTTTATTGCTTCATAAAAGGCAACATACTTAGCCTCTATAGTCGATCAGCAACATAAGATTGCTTGACACTCTTACAGGCAATGGCTCCACCTCTTAAAGTAAATATAGAACCAGAAGTTGATTTCCTTGAATCAACTTCTGATTGGAAATCAGAATCTGTATATACTATCAGAATAAGGTCACTTTTAGAGTATACAAGCATCGAGTTATTCATCCTACAAAGATACTTCAATATGCACTTGACTAAAGTCCAATGCTCCATTCCTGGATTGGACTGAAATCTGCTTACCAGTCATATTGCGTAATAGATATTCGGTCTAGTGCAAAGCATAACATATATTAGACTTCTAACTGCCAAAGCAAATAGAATGTTGCGCATACGTTCAACCTCCTTTTGGGTCTTAGGCACTTACTCCTTTGAAAGTTTAACTCCATGTCTAGTATGTGTGAAACCCCTCTTGGAATCCTGCATGGCAAACTTATTAAGCATGTTCTCGATGTAGGTTAGTTAAGACAAGGCCATCTGTTTGTTCTTATGATCCCTTACAAGCTTGATCCGTATAACATAGCTAGCCTCTCCCAAATACTTCATTAAGAATTGTTCGTTCAGTCATCCTTTGACCATAGATAACATTCCTACATCATTCCCAATGAGTAGATTATCATCGAAACCCAAAATAAGGAAAGTAACCTTGCCTTCTTGTATCCTTTTATAGACATAATGCTTATCTAGGTTTTGTATGAATCCATAGGTTTTGATGCCCTTATCAAACCTAATGTTCCAAGACATAGATGTTTTCATAAGTCCATAAATAGAACTTTACAACTTGCATACCTTATGCTCATTACCTGGCTCAATGAATCCTTCTAGTTAGGCTATATAAATGGTCTTCTCAGGATCCCTAGTAAGAAATGCAGTCTTGACGTCCATTTTCCATATTTCATAATCGAAATAGGTTACTATAGCCAATAGAATTCAGATGGACTTAAGTATGGCAATCGAAGAAAAAGTCTCCTCATAGTCTATATGTTCCTTTTGAGTATAGCCCTTAGCTACCAATCTAGCTTTAAAGGTCTCTACCTTTCCATCAAATCCTCTCTTCCTTTTGAAGATGTATTTACTCCTTATGGCTTTTACACCTTGTGGTAGATCTACAAGGATCTAGACTTCGTTGGCGTGTATGGAATCTATTTCTGATTCCATTACCTTGAGTTATTTTTCCGCATCAACATCATTAATAGCTTGTGGATAAGTAATGGGATTCATTACTTCTTTGTCTGAGATAGTAATTATGCCTTCTTTTAGACCTAGATACCTGTCTGGTTGTCTCATAAGCGTCCCACTACGTCTAAGCACTACTTGAAGTTTAGGCTGCTCTTTTAATTTACCTCTTGAATCCATTTCGACATCTCATTCTGCTATATCCAAATCAACTCTTGGTCTGAATGAAATAGCTAATTCCTTTAGTACTACATCATTTCTTCCTTTGTGATTTCTCACAAATTCTTCCTCCAAGAAGGTCTCATTTGTCGACACAAATACCTATCCTGAGGACTGTAAAAATAGTACCCTCGTGTACTCATAGGATATCCTACTAACAAATATACCTCTGAACTTGGTTCCATCTTTGTCGATTCAGGCCTTAGAACATGGGTTGGGCAGCCCCAAGTCCTCAAGTGCCACAATGAAGGCACTTGTCCAGTCCACAACTCCCTAGGTGTTTTAGGCACCGATTTGGATGGAGCAAAGTTAAGTAGATAAGTTATCATTTGTATGGCATATCCCCAGAACGATTTGAGAAGGCTACCGTAGGACATCTTTTATCTTACCATTTCCAATAAAGCCCTATTCCTCCTCTTAGACCATTTTGTTTAGGTTTCTGGGAGATGATAAGATGGAAACAATTTCATTGTCAATTAGGAATTATTGGAACTCTCCAGATAAGTACTGACCACCTCAATCCGAATGAAGTTGTTTTAATAGCTTGCCTAGCTGCTTCTCAAATTCAAAAAAGCAGCTTGAGCTTTGAATTCTTTGAACCTTTCAAAGGATTCACTTTGTTTGTTCATCAAATACAAATAGCCATGTCTAGAGTAATCATCTATAAAGGTTATGAAGCATTTATAACCTCCTCTAGCTTGTACATTCATGGCCCACACACATCGGTGTGTACCAGGTCCAACGTAGATTCAGATTTGTTTCCTTTGGAAGGAAATGAGGACTTGGTCATCTTTTCTTCAATATAAGACTCACAGGTGGGTAATGGACCATTATCTAAGCCCGTAAGGATCCCATCCTTCACTAACCTGTCAAATCTTTTCTGATTAACATGACCCATCCATAAGTGCCACAGATATTTTGAATTAATACTAGAGTTATTGGAATTTCTTGGTTTTATTAATTCTGTGGTGTTTAGTGAGCCATTCATAGGTTCTATAAAGAACAATCCCTGTTTAATTACCACATTACAAACAAAATCCTTATTCTCATATATTGAAACAACATTTTTAAAATATAAGGAATAACCAGATTTTATTAAAAAACAGAAATCATGTTCCTTACAACCACCGGGATGTCATATACATTCTCCAAATATAACCTATAACCACTAGGAAAGTCTAAGATAACTACACCCAATGCTTCTGTTGGAATGTAAGATCCATCCTCTACCTTGACTTGAAATTGTCCTTTAGGCAATTTGTTTCCTTTGTTGGAACCCCTTTATAGAATTGCAAACATGGTCAGTGGCTCCTGAATCAAATATTCAAGAATCAGATGAATCTCCCACTTTTCTAGTTCCTAACAAACTTAGGAAACCCATACCTTGTTTTCTTTTGAGGTCTCAAGGTAGATCGCACAGTTCCTGTTCCAGTGGCCCCTCTCACCACAGTGGAAACACTTTCCCTGGTGTCCTCTTTGGCCTCCTTTTTCATGGATTGGGCCTTAACCTTGTTTGGCCCTTCCCTTTCTTTGCACCCTTTTTCTTTTGCTTGCCCTTACCTTTGGGCTTAGAAGAAGATTCCACATGAGCCTCTGGCCCATTGGCCCTGATATTTAATATCTCCTCTATATCCTGAAGGGTATTCATCAACTCACTCAAGGTGTAATCTTTGGTGTTAAGCTCATAGTATAACTTAATCTGTTGAAAAGAAGAGCTTAAGTTGTTGATGATCATGATCATCTACGTTTCCGCATCTATTTTTGTCCCAAGAAACCGTAGAGATTACCTTAAGCATGTAATCCTGCACTGGTTCACCAGGCTTTTGTTTGAGATTGTGAAAGGTTTAGATAGCTCTCACCCTTGTAGACCTAGTCCTCACACCAAATATCTCATATAAGTGATGGACCATTACATCGGCATTTTGCATGCCTGTAAGTTGCTTCTGTAACATTACGCTAACTGAAACTAGAATATAGTACTTGGCAGTCTTATCAGCATTCTGCCATCACTTATATTGCTGAACTTGCTCAGGAGTTGATTTGTCACCCAAAGGTGCAGGCTCATTATCCGTTAATACCTATAAAATTTATTCATATTGGAGAATAATGTCGAGATTACGTCTCTATTAGTTAAATTTCTCTCTGTTTTCCAATTTATTATTAGCCAAGAGCATTGTGAGTGGATTCATATTATGGTAATTATGTCTGAAAATATAAATTATTAAAGAACGAGCATACTAGTCAAAAATATTGGAACTTTGTATAAAATCATGATGCATGTATGCATAATGATAGATTTCACAAAGCCTAAAAAAATAAATCTTTATATGACGGTTATTTTTCTTATCTATAACGGACTAAGTGACAGTGTGCCATCTTATCTATTAAAAGAAAAACTAGGACTCTCCCACTCAAAAAGCTACCAAGCATCTTCATGCCTAACTTTTTGAGAAGCACCATAATTTGTTCCATGCATTTATCAACAGAGCTACGGTGGGCAAGTTATTGATAAACCATGTTGAGTGTGAAATTATTTGACTCATCCACTAAAGGTATTTGCAAACCATGCCTGAGGTCACATTTGCTACTAGTAAGTAGACTTATCCTTTAGGAGACCCAACCAACGTAAGATCTAGGATTCATGTCCTCCAGTGGGGGAATGACACTTCACCACATACAAATGGGTCATCGGATGGAGACCGTGGACACTCACATGAGCATCCTTTCCCAATCAATCTTTTTCGATCTTTAAGTTCTAATTAATACCATCTTGTCTAGATGCAATTTATTAACCATCCTATATTGTTTCATTATATATCTCATACATAATGAATGCATGGCAAAGCCTAGGGTTGGCAATTTTTCTAAATGGCATACATTCACATAATATCGCATATTAGTTGCATCCATTCATCTCATGAATTAAATAGCTACTTTTGGTTGTTCATCCTAGAAAATTAAAAGAAAATTACAAGGCCTTTAGGCCCAAAAAATTCTTCTTGGACTTGGATCTTTCGCTTTGAACTCTTCGCTTGCACGACCCGACCTGTTCGGTAAAAACGAGTTAATGGCATTTAAAAAACTGATTTGTAAATAGTAAAACAAAAATACCATCACATGAAAAAATAAAAAACTAACAGAATTTAATCAAAATAAAAACTGCCATTAATAAAAAATAAAAATCGAAAACATTTACCTTCTTTTCTTCGATCCATGGCTGCTCAGTCTTCAAAAATTATAGAATTTTTTTACAATACAAAAAAGAAAACAGAAAAAATTAAGACAAAGAGGAAACATGGCGATGATAGGCCACCCTCCTTGTTACAATCCAAACAAAGAAAACTTACAAGGTAAATCGATTTTCTATGGATAACCAAAAGAGCAAACCAAAACATACACAACATATATTTTTATCACATAAAAAA
>JAOQML010125911.1:3827-18500 GCA_027568935.1 Erythroxylum urbanii
AAAATGTAATACTTTTATTAAATGATATTGTTAAAGGATATAAAATATTGTAATAAGTATATGTACATTATTGAATAGACAAATGACTGATGACAATCCCTATAGATTAATAGAATTGTACACCTTGAATGTATGCGTAGGAATTTGGGTGCCATGTGTGTAGGTGGTTATCAGTTCAGTATAGGAGGTGTTACAAAAAGCACTTGCTTAAGTTGCCATAAATTTCGCTAGTCAATTCACTCTCTAATTATGACTATATAATCTTTAAAGAAAAAAAGAGAATATGTTTATCTGCTTGATTGGTTTTTAAAACACCTAAGAAGCAAACATAACCAATAAACAAGCTTAAAAACATGCATGAAAACTAAGTTCTCCACCCCACACTTAAAGCTTACATTCTCCCTAATGTAAAATTAAATGTAAGAAATGGAGTATTTAACATAAACATCAAATGCAATAATGTAAATGAAAAGGAATAAACTTCCTTTGTGTTGCCTCCTAAATAGTGCCTTTGTTTCTTGTTGTTGGCTCGACTCCATATTGCCTTCATCAAGTTATGAAATTTTGATCTCCAGGGATCACAACTTTGGCATGTTCCACTTAACCTTCTTTAGAATAAAGCTTAAGTCGATGACAACTTACATGCAATGTCTGCCTTATTTTTAAACTTTTAATCTCGACAGCACCATAATAAAAGACATTAGTAATCATAAAAGGATCAACTAAATAAGGACGACATTTATGTAGAAACAATTTATATTTGGCACAATAAAAAAGCACCTTTTAACCAATGATCAATCCTTTTAACGAGACATTAACTTGTTTATTTATATGCTTCCACTTACAATCTTCCTGTACTAAAAGGTCAATCACATTAATTTCAAAATTAGAATGGTCATTATGGGAGTGCTTATCAGCATAAAAATGTTGAAACGAGTAGCTTCACCATCAAATTTTTTCATTAGGGTACCCTCACAAACATCTATTTTACTTTAGGTCATGTTAAGAAATGGTATACATAGTAAGATAGGTATTAGGTTATAGAAAGCTTCATCATTCAGTTCAATCAAATAAAAATCAACATAAAATATTAGTTCATTTACCTTCATAAGCACCTCCTCATTCATCCCATCTGGGTAAGCGTTAGTATAATCAACCAATTGGTTTTAAATGTTAGACCTCGTCTCTTGAAAGTTAGATCTAGTATCCTATTGAAACTGCTACACATTCTATTGGAATTGTAAGGTATTAGCTACAAAAGATTTAACTATATTTTCCAATTATGTACCATAGGCAGAGGAGGCCTATGGCCTTAAATGGAATGGCTGTGCTCTTTGTGGCCTATTTGAGAAGTATTTTTGCTGCTTATTTCCCCATAAGTCAAGTTGGAATGGTCTTTCCAACCTGGTTCATATGTCTAGGAATACTAGTTAGGAAAATTCTCTCTCACAACATTGATGTATTTCATGCTTCCCTCTTGTAATGTTGGGCACCTATCAGTCAGATAACCTATATTTGCACATATTCCCCATATCTTTACCTGTACTTGTCAGACTGCAAGTTTTCTAATGAAAGATGTTATTTCATCTAAACGATGTTCAATGGATGAAATACTTACCTTATTTATGCAACAAACTTCGTTATGAATGTCAAACTGTTGGGTGTTTGTGGTCATATGTTCAATTAGAATCCTAGCCTCCATGAGAGTCTTCTCGCATAATGCCCAACCACTCGCAGCATCTACCAAACTCCTTTCAATAGGTAACAATCCCTTGTAGAAATATTAAATGAGGAGTTACTCTGAAATGTTGTGGTCAGGACAACTGACACATATCTTCTTAAAGTGCTCCCAATACTCATAAAGGGACTCTCCGTTGTGTTGCTTTATGCCACATATTTTCTTTCTTATACTGGAAAGTATTTTTCCAAAAAATAGCCTCATTGTTTCGATCTATGTGCTAATGCTCCCAGTAGGTAGATCAAAAAACCAATCTTTTGCTGCATCCTTCAATGAGAATGGTAAGGCCCTTAGTTTGTCACCTTTAGAGGTTTCATACTTCGATAGATCATATTGAGCTCGTTGAGATGCTTATATGCATCCTCACCTACAAAACCATAAAAGTTAAGCAAAAGATGGTTTAGGCCAGATTTAAGCTCAAAAGTAGCATTTTTAACAAAATTTGGAAAATTGATGCATAAAGGCCTTGGAATCAAAGTTGGAGCAGCCAACTCTCCTAAATTTCTTAGATTTCCAAGGGTTCCTCAAGTTTAAGTCCTTACTATATTCTCGAAGTTGTTATAGTTTCACTATGTAACCTTCACAGTGTCCTTTTGATCTCTAGATCAAATTGTAGAGGTTCTTTACGCGAAAATCTTCTTACTACCATACACTAAAAATAACAAATGTTTAAAGATTAAAAATAACTATAAAAAACAATCATAAACAAATATATATAAAAAACACCAATTGAACTAAAACAAAACATAAATTAAAGCACCACACTCCCTGACAACAACGTCAAAATTCTTAATGCATGTTGAAAGCACTAGAAAATAAACCTAACTCTGCATGACTAAATTTATAGTAGCTGTGAGTAGGGACCATATCTACAAGGAATGAACAAGTAGCTTTTGTAATGGAAAGAATTGATGTTTAGGATATGGGGGGTGTTTAATTTGTTTTTGAATAACAAAATAAAGTAAAATTAAACTAATAAAAGTAAATCAAATTAAATAGCATAAAAGTGAAAAAATTTATGAATGAGTTTGGAATCCCGTTCTTAGTTCAATCTTATCCTACACACAAATATACATACTTCATTGTCTTGTTGTTTTCATACCTCTGTTAAAAACTATCAATCGTAGATTAATAATAAGCTCTCTTAACTCCAGTTTTCCCTTAGGTATTGTTTAATCAAAATAAGCTCTTTGCTAAACCTACCTATCATATAACCTAGAGTAAGCTCTCTAGATTCAATAGGAAAGCTGCGATACGAACTATGAAACAGATTAATCTAGGCAACAACCTCACAAGCTTGGTTCATTTAATCTATATTATGTTATTCCTAATGATGCATCACCATTAGTTTACCACAAATGAATATAACATACAATTATTTTGTATTGTGGCAACGGGTTCATATATGATCAATCTAATGAGAACGAGCATATTAATCATCCATGCATGAATACCCAAAACAATTAGAAAAGAATAGCATAAACAATCTCTAGAGGGAGAAAGATCAATAATATACAATAAGAGATGCTTAAATGTGATCCTCGGCTTCAATTTCACCTCTGAAGTAGAAGAAAGAAGATTAACACTCCATAGATTCCAAAGAATAAGTGTTCTTCCCCTTCTCTTCTTCCAAAAAAACGAATCATATGTCTCTTAGATGCTCAAATATCCCTTTATAAAAGAAATTAGGTCGTGCACGCAATAGTGTATCATCAATAAAATGCACATTTCAAAATTGTGCTCAATTATGCAAGTAGACACATGGCTATGCAAATCAAAAAATTAAATATCACTACAAGAAAATTTGGTTTTAGCAAAGAAAATTGCCAACAAAAAATACTGATTTTTTGTAGGCAAATAAATTTAGTGACGAAAATTATGGACGAAAAGATTCGTAGGAGAAACGATCGTAGGTAAAATTTACCAATGGAATTACAATTTTTGTCGTTAAATTTCTAAGTGGAATTATAATTTTCATCGAGAAAGCTAGCGATGGGCGATGCTTCCTAGAGGGTGACAACTTCGACACTGAGCAGACGACAATGAAGGACTGATGGCGTTGACTAGCCAGAAGGCAACAGAGTACCAGTGAGGTGAATGATAACAGAGGAGACGAGTGAAGTGTGGCAAGGACGAGAGGAATAAACCCTTAGAACGTAATGATAGTATTGATACATTATTGTCCAGTTCAATATGTTACCGTCCAAATACACTGTTGGGAAATTACCTACGAAATAACATTTCCGTAGATAAATTAACTACGAAATAACATTTCCATAGGTAAATTTCCTATGGAATGGTCACTTTATAGTAATTTTCTACATAAATATATTTCCGTCGGGAATCACCTTTCCATCAAGAATTTCCCTCCATAAATTTTTTTGTAGGTAATTTCATACGCACTTTTTACCAGGAACCATTGGTACTTATTTTTACGATGACTTTCACTATTTCGTCATTAAATTTTATCGGCAAAGTTTGGTAATAAAATTACCTCCACTTTTAACGATGGATTTCTTTTTCTGTTGCAAAATATATTTTTTCCCAATAATTTAAGCAATTTCTGTCACTAATTTACTACAAAAAATTTTCAATAGGGAATTTTCCATTAGTAATTTGCAATTTTCTTGTAGTGATATATGCACTGCATGGCGAATTCCTCATTTCTTACATTTTCTTGCCTTATCTGCACTCTAATCCATCTCTTTCTTATTCCACAATAACAAATGAGTTTGAAATCAAGAGAATGACTGAAAGAATGTGCTTTTAACTCATTTTAACTATTGTGCTTCCAAATTGTACCTAAAACCAAATACGAATTAAAATAAATGTCTTAAGCATTTCAAAGCATTTATCACTAAGTGTCATAGAGTAAGTGTATAAACAATCAAGCCACATCACTAAAACTGGCTGATGCTTGTCCTTTATGGGCTTAGGCACTTTAAAATTTTGAGGTTTCATGAGAATAAATGGGTGTTTTGGAAATAAATAAGGTTGAGGTCTAGAGAGCATCCATAAGGGCCAAACTAAAGTATCTTGTGATAGGAACAAAGCAATTTCAAAGGAAAAAAGGGATTTTAGTTAAGATTTAACAAAAGAATGTCCATATTTCATAATCCAAGAGAATGATTTCTTTCATCATGTTTTCTTTCTTTATTGTTTTAGTTTCTTTAATCTCAACATGAACTAATTGGGATTGATTTAAATGAGAGGAACCATACAAGTGTTGTTTTGAATTGATTTCTTGATTTGATAAAGGCCCTAAATTTTATTGTGAAATAGTCGTGATTACGTATTGTGACAAAAATTGAGATAAGCTAGTGTTTTGAATTAATTTTAGGTTTATATGGATTAAGAAATCATATGTATGAATAGATTATAGTTTGAATATTAAGAGTTACATGAAATATAAAAATAGAACCACATAAATCTTCTGGATTATAGTCAAATCTATTAAGAAAATTCATAGAATTAATTAATGTGTTCTTATTAGAAAAATATTTCAATCAATCAACCTAAAGATATAGATTGTATTTCTTGGAAAAAAAAACGGTTGTAACCTTAGAACTTTTACAAGTCCAAGAAACTTAGGTTAATCATTGAATCAAGATAAATTTAAGCATATGAAAGTTTTATGGAAATTCTTATCTAGATATTATTTATCTTCGATTGCTTTATTCTTGTTCATTGCTTTAAATGGTTATTCTAGATTTGAACTTTAGTTTATTTAATTATATCTTTTAAATCAATTATTCATTTTGATAGATTAGATAATAGAAAGACAATTAATACTAATACTCGTAGTCCTCATAGGATCACCACTATTTTTCACAAATCTATGCTCTAAGAACAATAGATGGACTTACCAAGTGAGTTTTAGCATAGTTTTAGATCAGATACACACATATTATCTCCCAATAAGAACAAAAATAAGTTTTTCCTTACTAACAAAATGACAACATATTCTTGGGATAATTAACATATTTAGCCTAACCATATAATTTACTATTTTGTTCATTAGTTACCACTACTCAACTATCCATGTTATTTTTTAAATTTGACTTGGTATCCCGTAAACCATAGATAACCACTACCCAGGAGTCACAAAATGTTTTCCTAGCGATATTGCTGACTTGATTCATTAAAGTTTTGCTAATCCACAAATTTTCTAGTTGATTGGCTAAAACAATGCAGAACATGGCAAGTAACAGTTGTTTATTAATCTATGGCATCATCAGTTTTTCAATTTAGCAACGAATTCATTAATGTTCAAATCAGAACTTCCACCTTCCTTCACCGCTTTTATGGCTAAGTCCCTCCACTTTTGAGCATTCATCTTGATCTCCTCCGCTTGCTCTCCCTCTGTTATTTCCCATATGCACCTTTTTAAAGTTTCTTGCTTAACAGTTCCTTTCTCGTCAGCTGAAACTCTGAGTCCGACTTTCCAAACATCCGTAATGCACTTGGCATTGGTACTTTGATCTGTCCACTGAGGCATGGCCACCAGTGGCACTCCCAAGCTCAAGGCCTCCATTGTAGAGTTCCAACCACAGTGTGTAAGAAAGCATCCTATCGCGTTATGCGACAAAACTTCTAACTGGGAACACCATGAGACCACTAGTCCTTTCTCTTTTGTCTCTGCCAAGAAATGCTTTGGTAGTTTGCATTCTTCGCTTTCCCTTACCACCCATAAGAAATTAGTATTGCTTCGTTTTAGACCACAACACAGTTCTTCCACTTGTTCCACGCTTAAGACCGTTGTGCTCCCAAATGAAACATATGCCACTGACCCATTTGGCTTAGCATTCAACCAATTCAGGCAAGCATCATTTTTAGGCTTAAAGACGCTAAAACCATAGTCTGTGTCGTTTTCCAGTAGCTTGTCCAAGTACATTGAAGGTACTGTTGGTCCGATTGTTTTCCACGGCCTAATATTGGCCAGCCAATCCACTCCCTATCAGAAATCAATCATTTAAATTTGTGGGCAGTTAGATACCACTAAGAGCACTAATTTGGTACAGATTAGACTGCTCATTATTTATTCGTAAATTTGTTTATTGATTTCGAAGCTTTAGCTTGAAAAATGAGAAGATGGTCATCGGGAAAGGACGCCAAAAGCATCCTCCTCTACCTGGGTTCAAATCTAACAGACAAAAAGGTACACACACATAAACATTTGGTAAATAGATTGGACTATTCATTAGTAAAGTGACCAACCTTTTGTTCCAAGTCAAAGAATGTGTTGCAGAGGACCAAATCTGATTTATCAATGTTGGAAAACTGATCCAAAACCATGTCCAGAAAGGCAGGATAGGACTCTACATCATCAATGAAGGACGGCACATCCTGGCGATTAAGCGGTGCCAGTGTAGGAACCAGAACTTGAGCCTCTGTAAGTGGAAGCTTTATCACTCCTCTATGAAACTGGTAGTAGACGATGTTCACAGCACAAGCTTGAGTGAAAAAAGGAGCACCGACCAATCCGAGTTTCTTGGCCACATCAAGACCCCAAGGCAGAAATGAATCATAGATGATGCAATCAACAGGAGGCCCAGAAATTCTTAGCTTCTGGACAAGGTCCACAAGAGTTTGAGAGCCAACCTGCCTGAAACGTTCCATGTAGACCTTGATACTCTCTGCCTGCATTCTACCACCATTATCGTAGCCATCTGATATGGTCTCGAATGCAATAGAGATTGGAGAAGATGGTGCATGAACGAGGGACTTGGAGATGAACCCAGTGGTGACTAATGTGACTTGAACTCCTTTACATAGCAAGCGCTTGGAGAATTGGAGAAGAGGGTTTAGGTGGCCTTGTGTAGGATACGTGAGGAGTAGGCAGTGAGGTTTGCGGGTTCTGGTTTCCTTATCCATTGCGTCCTCGGTTCGGCTTGGATTCATTTCAAGTTTATCTTTGTCATTTATGTTTTTGACGGTCATTAATGATTATTAGTATATTAAATAGGGCTAATTAAAGAAACACTCTAATTCAAAATTTTAATTATAGCTTGAATTTTAAAAAGTAGCAATAAAATATTTAAATTTAAATTTTTTATTTATAATATAAATTTTAAAAAATGACAATAAAATAGTTAAATTTTTAATTTTTTTCAATTATAACATAACGTTATTTGTTATTCTCCCGACGCCTTTAGCTCTTTATTTTCTGCTTGTTTTTCTGATCCCTCAAATTACTCTCGCATTATAATATGCTATACCAGTAAGTTCTTCATTTTTAGTTCGTTTTTCTAATGCCCATAGTGTGAAGATATCGGGGTTGTATAATCTGAAAATCGAAAGGTGAGAATATTGAGAGAACAAACCCAAAATGAAGAGAAAACTAAAATCAAAGCGTAAGATCATCGTAACTGCGTAATTTGATTTAGGTCATTTTTAAACAACAATATCGTTTTAATTATGTTATTAAGCGACGTCATTTCATTAATATTTATTTGTTACGTTAATTTTGACTGACGTGTATTAATAATTAAAATTTTTGAAATATATGGCAAGTTAATTGAAAAGTTGACAAAAATTTAGGCTTTTTTGTAATCAATTCTAAAAAATTAAGAAAATTCAATTTTTTAAAAATAATTTTAATAGTAATGATTTTTATTATTATTATAATAAATTTCACACAATTATATATAAATAAACATGTACACTCAAGCCGATTTTATTTTATTTTCTTTTCATTACGAATTTGATCCATAAATGCAGATCGTTCGTTTGTTGGTAGTATCGAATTTCCTTACTGGTCCGGTGTGGAACATGGGACCTTTCCATTGCTTCTGAACTTCTTCATGTGCTTTTATGCTTATCTTTTGACGTGTAGGCGACATTATTTGAAATAAAAATGGAAATGCCCAGTTTTATTTAACTTTAGCCTGGAAAAGGTTTAAGGTTGGTTCAAAGTAGATCAATTATTTGTTCTAACAAGACTCCAATAAGCTATCAGCTACAAATTTCTATTTTTTGTCCTACGCATAAAAGAAGCAATCCAGGCCTGAACCCTCGACAAATGTACGACCCACAAATAATATTATTGTTCAAATAAGATAGTTTTGCTAACAAAATTAGATATTTTTTCTTAGCCGGCTCTGAACTTTAATATTAGGTTAAATGTAATCTAATCTAACTCGTCTTGAATCAAATTTATTAAAAAATTTAGGCCTGCTATCAGCTCTCCAAATTTGTGCCTAGGTTTTTTCAAAACTCCTCAAATCTCATCCAAACTAATAGAATTAACATAACGACATTTTATACAAGTTTTGGAACACTATATAACAGGCTTGGACTTTCAACAACAATTGTTCAGCATTTGAGTTTGCTCTCGTTTCTGAGTCAATCTTCTATATGAAACACTTTGCTAAAGAGAAGAAGGAATGTGGGAAAATGCAATGAATTTTTTTTTAAAGAATTATCTCAAGGATACTTTAATGCTTATGATGTTCTATGTTCTATGTTATAAATGAGGCATCCCCCAAAAGGTGATATACTAGTCCATTCCTATAGTGGACGATCAAGATCTACTTGATTTAATGATCTATATTGAAGTTCTAGAATTCTCTATACTACTTTACATACTTCATATACAATATGTACCTATCTACAACATTCAACAAGCTTCTATAATATTCCATATTGTTCCACATTGTTCCACAAGCTTCCATAGGCTTCTACTAGGTTTGAAAAGCTTCCAAAGTCTTTCATAAACTTCTACCATATTTTAGAAGTTTCTAGGGTCTTCTATAAGCTTCCAACATGATTTGGAAGACTTCTTTTGACCAAACCTTATCTTGTGGACTTTAAAACATACAGAACGTGACATTCTCCTTACCTAATTCGATGACATCCTCGTCTTATCTCGGTGGAACTCTAAAACTTTGTCTTTATATTGCTAAAGAGAAAGCTCATGTTTCCAACTAGTTTGACTCTCGAGTTGTCCATTTCATTTGATTAAGTACTCATCATAAGCTGGGTGTAAGCCTCTCCTTGGTATAGCCCTATGAGCTAAGATCTTTTCCACCTCGCGTATGTGTGTTGTGGTCACAGCAGTGGGTTTTAGGATACTTACATGAAATACGGGCTGAATCTCCAATAGTGAAGGTATTTTAACTCGGTATGTCAACTTGCCCCACCCTTTTCTCCACTGGAAAAGGTCTTTTGTACCTCCAAATTAGGCCCTTATGAAAACCTCCTCTGGCATATCTATAAAAAAGGAGATTGACCATCACCAAATCTCCTTTGTCAAACCCTAAATGGTGCCTCGTCTTATAGACCCATTTCTTCATCTTCTTGGCTATTTGGTTCCACTTGATGCTTTGTGCTCCACCTTGTCTTATTGGCACACAAGACAGGTCTGCATATAGGCCTCAATGTTATCTCTTATTTGGGACCAATAGTAGGTACACTCCACAAGTGCTAAGGTCCAATGCATCCCTAGATGACTAACCCATAAGGAGTCATGATACTTTTTGATGATCTCCTTCCTTAATCCATCCCACTTAGGCACATAAATTCGACTTCCTTTGGTGAAGAGCAACCCATCCTCAAGCCAAAACTTGTGAGTCTTTCCTTCCTTGACTTGTTTTAACACCTCTTTGTATTGGTGTTCATCTTGCAATCCTTCCTTCGTTAGATCACGCAAAGGAAAATTAGGCTGTGAAATAGCTGCCAACTCAAACATGTCATCCACCTCTCTTCTTTGTGGTAACTTCTTAGGTAACTCAGGTTGCACAACATCCTTGTACTCCTTAAGGACACAAGCAATCTCCTTAGGCAATTCTTCAAGAGTTGTCGCATTTTTCTCCTTAAGCGTCATTAAGAATGTTAACCCTCCTATCATCACTGTTATCAATAGTTGCGTGGCTGAAAGAGTTTTTGTCTTTGTTGGTACCCCTCTAAAGAAAGGTACCTTGTTTGTATTTCCCTCTATTAAGCAAGTTTTACCCATAATAAAACCCTCAATATCTGCAAGCATACAAATCATAAACTTGTAGTATGAAAAGCGTCGATATCACGAGGAACTAGTTAAAACTAAGTGAACCTAACTTTGTCTAAGGTATTAAAATGTGATTTTAATGAAAGTAAATAACAAAAATTAAATCAATCAAATAAAATTAAGCAAGTAACCAACTAAGAATTGAGTTGCCATAATTATGCAAGGATAATTAAAGATGAAGCTTAGGATTCATTCTATCGTTATTTTATTCCCTTAACCACTATAAATTCAATTAGTTGTCGATTATAAATTTTCAAAGGGTTGACTATTCTCTGTAAAAACCTAACCAACTAATCCTAATTGATTAAGAAATTCCAAATTTTGTAGCCTGTCGATTAATAAAAACTTTTTAACATTTACAATTAGTTTTGAAGTGATCTATTGAATAATTGAGTTCTTACACAAAACTTCTCTTCGTATGATTATCAATTTGTTAATTGTGTGATGTATTAATTCAACAACTCTCATTATGCAAATTAATCATATAAATTTTGACTCACTTCTCGATTTATTGCCAAATTATAAACATGCACCATTAACAGAACACATAAATCGTATTGAATCAATAAAAATCACAGTCATAAAACAACTTAAGAACAAGTCCTAATCTGGAAATTTATAACATCATAAATGTAAATGACGTCTTTAAATCCATTTTAATGAAAATAACATAAAGAAATATAAGAGCTTGATTTGGAAATGAATCTAGAATTCTAGAAATTCTCCAATGCTCTTCTTGATCCTCCTTGTTTTATCCAATTTAGTAAGATGGTGGCTATCTTTTTTTTGTTGAGCTTTTACATTCTTAAATAGTTCTTGAGGCTTCTAGGATTCTTTCTAGGATTTTCCCACTTAATTTAGATCCAAAAATATCCATAAAACGTTAAAATTACAAAAAGACACACGAGTTGGAAAAGTTGAAATTAGTTAGAATTGTTGTCTGCACTCTCTATCACAATCGTGAAAATAAATTCACAATCCTAACTTGCTTCCATGCTTCTAATTCTTCTCTTTTCTTCAGTATCCTATTTCTATGCACTCAAAAACACATCAAACACCCCTTGAAACAAAAAATTAAGGTCCAATTCTTGTTCTAAACCAAACAAACACCTATAATACACAAAAACACTATTAATAATATAAATGCAAGTCTATACACATGATAATCATCTAAGAAATACTTAAACATATAGGAAAACATAGTATAATTTACACTATCAAAATCCCCACTGTCCTCAAGCAAAACTAAGAACATAAACAAACAAAATACACATAATCACACATTTATGCAACAATACAATAATGGTATAATGGCTTCAAATATTATAAAATAACTTAACCTTAAACAATAATCACTCAAATTGTGATCATGCTAACTTATTCCTTTCATGTTTAAGTGCTTTGAATTGAATATACATGTCAATCAAAATATTAACACCTTATTTATACACCTATGGCACTTTTGAGCATGCACTTATTATTATTAATCGATTAAAAAGGGAAACTATCATTAAGTATCCATTCATGAAAATTCTTGCTATTAGTAAAAGATCAGTAAGTTTATTTATTATAACATCATTTTTATTTTTTCTTGAACGATAACCTAGTTTTTTAATGCGAAGGCAAACACCTTGTCTTAAATGTCCCCCAGTTACTAAACTAGGTAACATTTTTTATTTAGCTTGGTTGGGTCATCATTCTAGCCTTTTAACTTGAAGATAAACATTTTATCTTGAATGCCCCCAATTATTGAGCTATATCACAGCTCTCAACTAACTACTAGCTCTATTCTTAAACCAATTTTCATAAAAAGGGCTAGCGAAATAGTTATTTAGTTAACGCACTTACTTATTTAACAAACTTTTTTTAACTTTAGCTACCTCATTTCTTTTTAGTCAATCATCCTCATGAAACTGTACTAATAATGCTAACCAATTCAATTGACAATAATCATAAATGTATACATACAGAAGTAATAAAATTCATAAAGTGAAAGATTAGTTGTCATCTCTTAATTAACATGCATATTCATCCCAAAATACTTAAAAAATAAAATTCATAAGTTACTATTCCTTTACAAATTAAATGACCATGTTCGAAGCTAAACTAATCCATTCAATTCTTGCTATTGACAAATTCACACAATTCACACATATGCAATAAAATGTTTACACTATGTTAACCTAATAAAAAAACTAACTTAATACAAATGCTAATTTACATACACAAATGACATGTAAAGCATATACATCCCCATACTTAAATAAAACATTTTCCTCAATGTGGAAAAAAATGATTCAAACAAAGATAAGTAAAAAAACAATAAATACACAGTTAGAGCAAAAATACTTATAGTATTTTGGAAATGATGGTGTGGATAATGGAACTTGGAGATACTTCCTCCCATGAAATTCCAGCAATTCTCTCCCTACAAAATAAACATAAAGACATAAAAGTAACAAAACACTAATAAAATAAATTGAAAATAAAATATAAATGAAAATAAATAAAAATCCTAATTCTTGGGTTGCATCCCAAGTAATGATGAGTTAACGTTATTAGCTAGACGTATCCTTCCTTCTATGCTCAACCTGGGTCTATTATGAGTGGCTTGTGGCAACCTATGTCACCCAATTTCAGTCTAGTTGCCTGTAAATAAACTACATGTTGCAAGATAATTAGGACATAATTTATCAAATTAAAATTTCCAATCAAGTTCAATAATGACTTTTTCGGTAACAAACTTTCAATAAAATAAGAAATCATGAAACTCCCTGAGTCATCTATTGAATCCAACAATTTGTCCTCCAAGAAGGTGAATTGCTCTCTTTCTTCCTCATTCACCTTTGTCTCCTCTTCTTCTTTCGCTTCGTGAATAGAGACTTCTTCATATTCTATAACCTCTATGTTTATTGTCATATGTTCTTCTTCCATTTGCTCTTTTAAAGATTTAACTTCATTAATTCTCATGAATGAATTTCCCTCCTTTGGATTCTTTAATACCTTATTACTATTGAATTTCACTTGTTCATCACCAATCTGAAGGATTAGGTTGTCTTAAAAGACTTATCAAAACTCTTCTAGTGTCTAAAAATGGTATTTCAAGAATTAGTGGATAGTTTTGATCCTCTTCAAAGTCTAGCACAACAAAATCTACAGAAGTGGTAAACTTGTCCACTTTTATAGGCACATACTCCACCATGCCAAACATTTTCTTTATTAATTGATCCTCCAATTGAATAAGCATAGAAATTGGCTTCATATCTCCTAGCCCCATTTTCCTGAAAATTAAAAAAGGTATAAGATTAATACTTTCAGCTAGTCACATAAACATTTAGAAAACTTGTTATATAGGGTATCGTAAAACTCCCTAGATTTGTCAATTGTGAGGGCAAGTGCTTAGTAATTAAGGATCTACAACTTTTCTTCATTGCAATCATTTGATTATCATCCCAAGTCCGCTTGCTTGGTAATATATCCTCAAGAAACTTCATGTACGTGGGTGTCCTCTTCAAAGCTTCCACAAAAGGCAAGGTAATTTATAATTTCTTTAGCTTTTCTATGAACTTTACAAGTTGTGTATCCAATTTGTCTGTCTAAAGTTTTTTTGAGAATGGTAATTTTGGTAGGTAAGGTAGAGTAGGAACAGAAGGAGGTCTTTGTTCTTTTCTTTATCCTTTTTCTTCTTCACTTGGTCTTTTACAAGGTGGGGTTTAACTTATTCTTCTATTAGTTCCTCTAGCTCCCTAGAAACTATTAAGAAATCAATCTCTCAGTAAATATTATTAAGAACTTTCTTAGTTAAATTTAGAAGTGTTTTATTTAATTTTGAAAGTAGTTTCCTTTTAATATTATAAAATAGTTTTCTAATTAAGGAAAAGTAATTTCTAATGAGATTAGAAATAGTAATTGCTAATTAGATTAGAAATAT
>JAOQML010125932.1:6206-18492 GCA_027568935.1 Erythroxylum urbanii
TTTGAAAGCATACTTGAATGACCTTAATCCAACATCCATAAAGAAAGTTATGCCTTTTGACCCAAAATCATATAGATTATAAATTACTGACTTATCAATGCTTTCCAACGATGTACTTAGACTTGAATGAAATCTTGAATGAGCCTAGTTGATGATGAATTAGGTGATTAAAGTGAAAAAAGTGTATTAGGTAATAAAGAATGATTGAAAGATGCTAATAAATGATTACGAGATGTGTATTAAGGAAACATACCCGAGATTGTCATTGAGCATGTATTATACATAACACATATAAATATGTGTATGAATGAGTATTAATGTGATTGTGTAATATAGTAAAGTGTAAATGTGTATATTTGTATGATATAGAAGAGCAATTAGAGTGACCGCATCTTGACATTGCTGGGACATCGAGGCAATAAGCTATCTAGAGCAAACCGTGAGTAACCTAGATGGTCTTACATGATTAATTGTTTGTTTTAAATTCTGTATTAAATTATTATGTGATGTGAATGTATTGATTCCAGATATTGAAGAGGCGTTTGCTACATGGATATCATATTAGAAGTGCTCATTGTATGTGAATTTGACGAAACAAGTGATACTCAACTTAACTATTGAATGCTGGACCAAAGTCCAATGAAAATGTGAACTTGAGTATGAATGTGAATAATCGAGCACTAGAGATTGATTGAATACATGTGAAGCATTTCACTACATGAATGCATGATAACATAAAGGCAGTTGTGACTGGAGTTGCCATTGAAAAAGAGTTTAAAGCTTAAAATATGCTAAGAGCCTATAGCTCACTATGTAAAATAAGCCTTGTATCCCCAACAGATAAGGGATAGTTATTAATGAGCCCAGTATCTACAATGGATACGGGACAGTGAAAAAGACACTCGATGACAACAACATAATAATTGAAAGTGAGTTTCATGAGCATTGCACATACAATTTGGTACGCATTATATGAATGATTGAATTGAGCTGTATGATCTGTTATGAATGTGAACTGTGAACTATACGAACAAACGTGTCTTTGATTGAATATGTTGATTCATGAAGTAATGTGAATTATGTAGCTATATGAATTCAATATGAATTGTTGTGTTATGTGCTAAAAGTGAGTCATCGATGATGGTAGCTCACTGAGTTCGCAAAAATCACTAAAATTGCAACGTTGACTTTCAGGTACGAGAGAGGCGACTTAGTTACTAAAACGTTCTAGAAGAAGCTTAATACTACTTTTGAATAGAAGAAATGACTCAAAGGCCGGTCAGCTAAGATTAAAGGATTTAGATAGAGTTTTGTATATTTCCTCATACATGTAGCATACTTTTGTAAACAGAGCTGTAAACTCTAATTTGCTTTGATAATGTATATGTGTGGATGATGTTGTAATGCTACAATGTATATTTTGCTTATGAAATAAAATGAGGAATTGGGATTTTAGATATTATGATATTTGTGTTTTAAATCATGATGCCATGAGATAGGTGAAAGTGATTTAGCTAGTGTGCCGATTCCGTCGAGCATATGCTCAAATGTCTGATAGACATACGGGCACGTGTCAGATGGGAGTGGGGTGTTACAAAAAGAGAGTCATGATACAAAGTTAGTTTTTCAGTTCCAAAAAGAAGACTATAACCTAGCCTATCCAAAATGGATATAGAAATCAAATTCATCCTAATAGAGGGTAAATAAGAGACATCATGTAACACCAAAAGATGTCATGTATTTAACAGTAGTTTAACTGTCCCAAAAAAACCAACTTTGACTTCGGTATCATCTCCCATGTATACATGTTGCTCGGAACTAGTTGACCTTCTTCGACTTCTCAGTTTCTACAAGGAATTTGTAATGTAAATTGTTGCTCCAGTTTCTAACCATCAAGTATTTAAGGGTACATCAATAACATTGGACTCTAAACAAACCATCACAAGACAATTACCTTTCTTCTCTAAGTAAGCTTTGAGTTTTCGGCAATCAAGTAATCAACTTTCTTGTGCCCAAAACTCTGACAAAAATTACACTTCTCTTTTAAAAACTTTTTCTTTTGACTAAAAGAAGATGTGCCTGCCTGTCCACTTCCTTTAGGACTAACAACTTTCTTTTTAAAAAGCTTTTGGTCACTTGATCTATTAGAAGTGAACTTTCTCTTTTGAGAATTGTTGTGGTTTGTCATTATGAAGATGCTTCTTGCCCTTCCTTTTTTCATGTCATCCTCTTCCTTGACAAGAATAATAGTCATCTCTTCAACAATCCATTGCTCTTTCTGAGCATTATAGCTTGATCTGATCGAATCAAATTTAGAAGGAAGAGTCCACATCATAAACCATACCATGTAATCCTCACCAAGGTCCATATCTATAGCCTTAAGCTTATGGTAGCAGCCTATGAGCTTTTCAATATGAGCCCTAATGTTACTTGTACCATCATAAATGGTGTGATGAAGCATGTTTAAGTACCCATTCTTCTTATTCTTTGAGAACTTCATGGACTTCTTCTTAATGGTAGCAAGAAAATCCTTTACATTATCAGCCTCGAGAATACTATAACAAATGGATTCATCCATATGATACCTCATAATAATCAAACAACATCAGTTAGAGTATTCCCACTCCTCATAGGATTTCCTTTCCTTCTCAGTAGCATCATCAGAGGGTTTTAGTGGTGGATCAATTCTCAAGGCCAAGTCCATTTGCATGATAGTCAAATTCATGATGAGAGATTCAACCCATTACTTGTGGTTCATTCCAATCAGCGTCAAGATAACAGAGACTGTCGGGTTGCTTAAAGCTGAATGAAAACTAAGAGCAATAACTATGATATGCATGTTAAAATAGAATCATGCAATTTGTGCTCTTTTTCTTAAAATTAATTACATCATTCATACTAGAGTTCCTTAAACAAATATAGCACTCATTCACAGGTAAGAACAATTTATTAAATATTGCAACCAAATCATCAATATACTATCGAAAGGATAGAAAAATTATATGGTTTATAATATTTCAATAAAATTTCTTCACCATATTAAGCATCCTACTAAGTAGTAATTATCAATAGGATAATTAATTACCCGTATAGATCTTAACGTTATTTTAGAGGAAAATCATAAAATTTTAAACATACATTAATATTTAAAAAATCCTCATCATAAATAGTTTCACATGCTCAATTCTGCGACAGGTAAAAAATAAGCATTCATTATTGTCAACAAATAATCATGTTTATGCCATAATAAGATTAAAATAATTAGAATTATTAAATAAAAATTACTAATTAATCTTGTGCATAAACATATGGGAAAAATATAATTAAAAAATGGAGCAAAAAATGAAAAATGGCCCCAAAAAGGACCTTGCACGTGCCACCACCCACAATGTGCTGAAAATATATTTTTATTTTTTAAAAATAAATAAAAATAAAAATAAAAAATATGTACAGAGTCGAGTGCGCATGTTGCCCGAGTCAGGACAAAGTTTACCTCTAATCGGGTTGGCGATTTTGGAGACATGTTCTTCCATTTTTCATGCTATAGGGATTTCCCATATCCATTTCAGCCAAAATTGCTCCAAAATATCAAAATGTCAAACCCATTTTGGCCATTATAAAAAACATGGCGTTTTTTTAAAAACTCACCCAAAAAATTGTGATTTTTTCTCCAAAACAAAGATAAAAGGCAACAACAACAACCAACAACATTTTCTAAACCTCAATGCATCATTTCGAAGTTATTTACGCTAAAAATGATTTGAAATAAAAACAGTTTTGTACAAAAACGAGCCCTAAAATCAAATGACCATAGAGCTCTGATACCAATTGCTATATTCATATATGCATTCATCAACATCATACAACCAAGATCTCATTTTATTTAGAGCATAACAACACAATGAAAATGACATACCTCCAAAGCTTGGCATATAGTCTTGGATTAGCACAACCTATAAAAAAAAACCAAGAACTCTTTGTGCAATAGAGAGCTAACGGTAGAAAGACCTAATGTTCTTTTCATACCCCCACACACTATATATATACACAATCTTAGCATATGTTATATCTTATAACATGTTCTACCCTAAAGGGTAGAATAGGATAATTGTGTCATTTTAAGGATGTTATGAACTATAGTTTAATGGGCCAATATATAGTTATTAGGGTACTACCATGTGCCTCAAATGCAATTAGTAAATTATTAACCATCCCATTATGGTTATTAAACATACATTAGGCAATTCGATTAATTGTTATGCATATGAAATTAATATTGCGATTATATTAGTCCACATATTTTTAACAGTTACTCCATATCTTCAGAAGTTTAACTTTTTCTTTGCTCATATAGATGCAAGTCTAAATATAATGAAGTAATGATTATTGGACCTACTAGTGAAAATGATTAGCTAAGGCAAACAATGGTCTAGATTATTAAACGTGTATATCATTGGAGCTGTATTATGATTGATCATGACATTCCTAACATTAACCAATTGATGTTAATTTTGGCGATGTTAATACTATTTTTGCTCAAATAAACCCCAAATAGTGAAACCTATTGAAGGTTCCTTATGTGTGATGTATGTGTGAGTATTATTTTATATTTCTATTTGTTGAATTAAATCAAAGCAAAATAAATTCTACATTTGCCTTATGAGATAAATTTTTTATGTATTAATTTTGAGTAGAATAAAAGTTATAATTATATTAAAATATGAATAATGATACAAAACATTTATGTCTTTGAAATTGATTAATAATAAATTAAAATTTGTTAGAAGTTGTAAAGATTACACCAAGATAATCATGTATGTTGAATTGTGAACCACTAGTAATGGAACAATTTTTAGTAACCTTTCATATGCTATTGTATTATATACTATTTAAATGTAAGAAGGATAAGAAGTAGATTGATTGTAACTTAATGAAGGAATCTCCAAGTAATAAAGTCCTCAAATTTATCGACAAGAAGAAGAAAGTCTACTTATCTGAAATTTCATATTTAATGTACGACTATGTGGTTAATTGTATTCTTGTTTAAAAATATGAATCAGAAATATGAACTGCATGAATTAGTATAAAACCATGCATGAAATAGTATTAATATTTTTTTAACATAGTTATTTATGCGAACGTGTGGTTAATCATATTCTAGTTTAGAAAGCAGTCATCTACGGGTTGTGTCATGATGTCATTCATCAACCATATTATGATGTTAAGTTATTACAATAATATGTAGGACCTTTTATAAGCTATAGGCCTTTTTTATTAGAAAGGAGAAAGGACTTCGTGATAACTGTCCTTTACACATTTTTGTAAATGGCAGCATAGAATTAAAGATTTGGATATAAATGTCAGATCTATTAAGCCCCACAAAAAGACATGAAATGTATTGAGCCATATAAAAAACCACATAAATTAAAACAAAAATATTAGTTCTTCTTTTAGGAAAAAAAATTATATAACTACCTGTCCTACATACACAAGTAAGGCAATACCTCAAGTCCTCCAAAGCTCTTTTAACCATTACTTTGATGTTGTGTGTATCCACTGTTTATAATGCTTAAGACTTAACCTAAATCATTTTTTATGCTTTTCCTTGATGCTTTCCACTCATTTTTTATTAAAAAAACTTATAAGTTCACTAGCATATAATATCGAGCGAAAGGCAATCAAGTAAATATTGAGATAACAAAGAAGGAAACTTTGGCAATTTGACTGTGTAAATTCTTGATTAAAACCATAATTATAGTAAGGAATATATAACTGTAAAACTTCCTTTCCCCCCTTTTTTAATTTTTTTTATCTATCTACCGTGTCTTATTCTCATTTGTAGATTAAAATGTTATAATATATGAAGAAATTTCTTTTAAAGCTAGCTTTTTAGCATAGAAGTATATATTAAATTAAGGGAACAATTAAACTTTGTTTATATATATTCTTGATCAAAATCACAGTTATGATTAGAAAAATAAATCCAAAAGTTCTTTCCTTCATAACTCAATATTTATATGCCCACTGTGTCCCCTCTGAAATTAAGAATTACTAAGATGTGTCCCTTTTAGAATAGAGAAGTACTAAGATGTTGATGAAGGAAATGGGACACCTACCTTTGAATGTATTTTTTTACTCAATATTTTTTGTGTCTATGGTCTCTTCTTTAAGGATTGATATATACCATTGTATTTGTAACGCTATTCTTGTAGAAAAATATTTAATTTTGCCATATATAATTACTCAAGTATTATAGTATAAGTTAATTTTTTTCTTTATGATGAAATGGTGATTATTAAATGTACTGGTGAAAGCAAGACATACAATGTTCTAACCTTTTTCCATATACTGTACTTTTACTGATGGTCAAGGCATATCATTACAAAAAAAACTTATATAAACAAATATTGGTGGTTTGACCATGATTGATTGCCATTCTCGACATTGGCTAAGTGTAGTTTATATAATAGTCAAGTAGTACTGATTTTAGCAATGATAATATTGTTACTACACAAACAAACCATAAATAGTGAATCAGGAAGGTTCATTATGTATGGTATATGCATTAGCATTGTAATGTATTGATATTTATTGAAATAAAATAAAAATATAAGTTTATATTTGTCTTATAGAATAAATTGATATTATCTTATTTTTACAGACTAAAAAATTAAATTGTAACCCAATATTCATATTATGATTTAAATTAAACATGTAGATAGTCGTGTAAATTTGAAATAATATTAATTTTTAGAATATTAATCTAAATTTGGTAGTAATTGTAATACTCTAAGCTCATATACACTTTTCATTTTCTAGCCAAAGTGAACATAATATGGAAATTTTGTCTATAATGGTAGGTACAAACCCATATTGTTATGTCACTTAATTTATGCATTTAGAACATTTCCACCTTTCATTAATAAAAGAAAGCAATGGAATGTTGAGATTTATAAGAGGTTGTATTAGATTTGCAGGGATAAATAAAGATAACTAGATATACAAAACATAGAGGAAAAGGAAAAGGTAGCAGATGGAGATTTTTGCAATATACCCTAAAATTGATGGATAAGAAAAGTTAAAGGTTCATAAGTATGAGTTATGTACATGGTTTTGTGTGGCTTAACTATTTATAATTGCTATTTTATTGTGATTTTTGTTGTTCTACAGAATCTCATATAATATAGCATAGAAAAATTTGGTTATTTCATCTCTTCAATTGATTTACGGAAACACCACTAAAAATTCTACTACTCTTTAATTGATTCATATGGTTCTATGTACCTAAACTTTTTATTTTCTCTTGTATCCTTTTTATTCTTCAAAGTCTAATTTATCATAATCTTACATATTATGTTTATTTTATCTCTTTCGTTGGAAACTAGAAACAACTTTAAAAATGGATAGGTTTGTTATACCATTCCTCTTTGAATGACAATGACACATCATCAAACTATGGAAACAATTATGTGATCTTTATATGCAACCTAGACAACATTTAAAGACCTATCGATCAATCTTCTTTTACATTATGATTAAACTCTCAGACTTGAGATAAAAAAACTTCCTTTAGGCATTGTATTAGATGGTGTTGCCTACATAACAATAACAACAACGTATCGTGAACCTATTGGAACAATTACATGATCTTTATATGCAACTTGGACAACATTTAGGGACTAATTCATCATTCTTCTTTGACATTATGATTAAACTCTTAGACTTGAGATGTAAAAAGTTCCTACATATAGATGAGTTCCTTTGGGCATTACATTAGAAGTTGTAGCCTATATAATGAGAATTATTAATGATGATATGGAATTGCTTACTTTGAAGCAAGGCATTTTTACATGTTAGTACTTATCTATGTATGGTATAGAAAAATGAAAACGTCTAGGATCATATTTCATTACTATTTACCATTGAATGTTATTAAACTTATCATAACCTATTGTTGCATAGATCATTATGATTTTTATTTTGTTTAATTTATATATGGTCTAAAATCATTAATTATTTTTAGTATGCTATGATGATGATTATAATAATGTCAAAAATGGAATGAGGATGTTTCACAGATAAGTAATTCTTTCATATTTAAAAGGAAATATAATGAGTGAGTGGAAGGATTCCTATGCTTAAACATAAAATATACCAAGACTCAATGCATCCAATACTAGATCTATGAACAAAATTATCACGATGCATTTAAAATAAGTAACAATTTCAGTTAACACTAGGAATACCATTTATATATATAAACTATACACTCACTTAGTACAAACTATATTAGCAAGTACGAAACGATGGCTGCATAAATAATACAAAACCTTAATGTCAAGGAAATGAATTGATACATAATTGTGTAACACACTATGTGCGTTAAAGGTTTTCTTTACCTACGAGGGATTAAACTTGGTGCTATTAAAGTTCTTATAGGGATAATATAAAGGAAACTGATTAGTAAACTATATCAATTAAATATTTTTTCTAACATTTTTAACCATATAATATTATGGTCAATAACCTTTAAGTTCTAAATATTTTTATACACAATCCAAAACACATAAATTGGTTTATGACCATGCATCAAATTATATTCACTGAAGGATTTGTTCATCATAGTTTTCTACATAACCATGTGGTGAACCATATACTTGTAAGGAATTTGGAAGGGATAATGTGAAAGGTATAGATCAGTAGATGATCTTATAGAAGAACATGTTCATTATAGGTTTTTTTCAATATAATTCAGTACACAATTGTGTACAAAATAGTATGTTAAAACAAGAATCAACATATCACCACTAAAGATAAGTAAGACATGAGCTTTAAAATGGGAATATATTGAATGCATTGATATAATACCAGAACATAATGTCTTGTTGATGATAGTGTAGGACTTAAGATTGGGATATGGATGTTAGTTATATTGAACGCCATAAGAAGATATGACATGTATTTTTAACTCAATAATGTCATTCCTGACTCTGTAATCCCAATTCTCCTCTTTTGAAAAAATATGATAAAATTATCTCATATTGGCAATTAAGGTAAGAACTTATTGAGTGCCTCAATAGCTCTTTTAAATATTACTTTGATATCATGTCTATCCACTATATACAATGCACAAGACTTAATCCATATCATATTCATTCTTTTTTTCGTTGATCCTTTTTCATCCATTTTTTATATAAAAATTCATAATTTAACTTGTGTATATTATTGAGAAAAAGTCGATTAAGCAAATATTGAGACAACACAAAAGGGAATTTTGGTAGTTTGATTGTGTAAATTCATAATAGAAACTATGATAATGATAAGGAATAAATACTTCCCAAAGGTCCATTCCCTTTTCCTTAATGTTTTTAACTATCTACTGGGTCTCATTACTCTCATCTATAGATTAAGATATTATCATATAGAAAGATATTTCTTTAAAAGCAAGCTTTTTATGAGGTGAAAAATGTTGGGAACTTAAGTATAAAGAGAAATTGAACTTTGATTGTGTGAATTCTTGATCAAAACTGTGATTATAATCAGAAATATAAAACCCAGTAAAGTTTCTTCTTTCATAACTCGATATTTCTTTCTAACCATAGGTCCCTTCTAGAATAGAGAGTTATTGAGATGCTGAAAAATGAAAATGAGTATATACCCATGAAAGTATATTTTTTTGGTACTCAACAATTTTTAAAGTCTATGGTCTCTCCTCTAAAGATTGATGTATACTATTATTTTTGTAGCGTTATTGTTATGGAAATTTATTCAATTTTTCCATATATCATTACGCAAGAATTATCATAGAATTTGACTTTTTTTTCTTTATGATGAAGCGATGATTGTCAAACGTACTAGCGAAAGCACAAAATGTTCCAACCTTTTTCCCTAGCATTGTATCATTCCTGATGGTCAAGATATGTTGAAAGGTGCTTAATGGATTATTTAGTTATTTCATGATACTTAGCGATTAAGGACATGAAATTGTTTTAAATACTTACATTGACTCATATGCGATTTTAGGCACAATTTAGAAGCAAAGAAGTTAAAGTGAGTCAAAGTACGATATTTGGGCCATTTTTTTAAGATTAATTTTTACTTGTCTTCATGAAGCAAGAAGAAGAAAATTAAATGACAAGAAAGATGGAAACACAAAGAAGAAGAACGACAGCTGCATGGATTTTTGCATGGATTTGCATCGTATCAATTTTGGATACAAAAGATTTGCATGGATTTGCATGGATTTGCATCGTATCAATAAAGGGAAGTATCAAAATGACAGCAAAAGAAGGAGCAAAGTGTAGCACAACTAAAGAAGCAAAACGCAGCACAGCCAAAGGAAAATGACAGCAGCTGGAAGAGAAGCAAAAACAACGACGCAGGAGATGAAGATGCAGTAGGAGAGGAAATGCAAAATAGTCTACGTTTCACGCAGACATCCTGCAGAAACACAGAAACATCTGCATTTCATACAGGCGATGTCTGTGACACGTAGACATTTTCTAGCACAACAACGTTGGCTTAAACAAGAGTTTATAGGAGCAGTGGACCAGATATTAATTTGTCACATCATAAAACAGTGGAGAGAATAGTAGCGTAGAGAGGAGGCGCAATAGGGAAGAGCAGACAGGGGGGTCTTTAGTAGGGGTTATTAATAGGGGCTGAAGCATGTTTTTGGGAGAGACCTATGGAGGGCTAGACGTCTCAACACTGGTTCAGAGGTGACATCGATGTGGACGACCTGAGTTAAGTGTATTTCACTATTTTTGTTGTATCTTTCTCTCATTAAGAACTGATAATATTATCTTGTGTTGATTGAATTGGGTATTGTGAAAAGATGATGTTAATGCATTCATTGAATCGTTTATTTGCAAACCCATTGCTAGAATTTTGAAATAATCCATAATTGTTATATTGAAATTCATGTGTAGAGACTAATTATTTGTAATTATTAGGGATAACATAACCTAGGTTAAATGACGCATCGCATATGGTTGTTGCCTTGATTAATCAATTTTCATAATTCCTAATGCTACTACCTAATTAAATATAGAGGTCATGTCTTAGGTTATTCGGTGGTTATGTTTAATTAATGATCGTATCTTGATTAAGCAAAACTTAAGGAAAAACTCAGGTTAATTACTAACCCAAGATTAATAGTTGCTAGGAGAGGTTTGAGAACAGTAAATTAATGAAATATGTTTAATTAGGGTGTAGGTCGAGATTGAACCAAAGAATCAGGTCTTTACTGAATTACCCACTTTTATCATTTTTTTACATATTTTCTTTAATTTGTTTTTATTGGTCTAGTTTCATTTTATTTTCTTGTTTGAAAAATCCAAAACCCCTCGTTAAGCCTAAACACCAGTTACTTTCATTTTGGAAACTTTACCCACACTTTCTGTAAGATCGACCTAGACTCACTACTGCTATAATAGTAGCCTATTTATTTTATTTTGACTAGCGTTACGACACATTGTCAATTTTGGCACTGTTGCAAAGGAGTGCGGTGTTTTAGTTTTTGTTTGTGATTTAATTGGTTTTTTGTATATATTTGTTCGTAATTGGTTTCTTTTTAGTTATTTCATGATCCTTTCTTTATTCTGTTTCGTGTTTGTGATTTATAAAAAAATTTATGGATGGAAGTAATTTTTTCTTTAACTCTTACTCTCAATTCTATAACCAAGGTTGGATAACTTTGGTTATGAATGGGATAAACATCAGGATTACTTCTATGATAGTTTACAAGACAAATAGTAATTCCCATGTAGACTAAAAGCTTCTTGTCAAAACTCAGGTACATCTCTGGCTTCAAGAGAGTAGCAACAACTTCAATAGAATACCCAATAGTTCCAACAGGAAATGAGGCTTATAACATCTAGAAACTAGAACTTGTAAAGCCGAATGGGCGAAATGGCAACAGGGATCGACTGCCTAGAATCACAAATGAAAGAGGAGTAGTCATATCAACTCGAGGAGTATCCAATGGACATTAGTGCGGAGACCTTACAAAGTGATGAGGAACTAGAGAATCTTGATATGACTACTCAAGGAATTGCTGGTGTAGAAGAAGTTAAGGAGGAGCTCGAAGGAAAAAAGGATACATCTTTTAGCTCAGAGGTAAAAAATTAAGTTCATAATTATTGTTGAGATTGACTATTTACCTTTACCTAGTAGGTTAGAGGAATTAAATGAAGAAGAAAAAGGCAAAGAGACGTTCAAAATATTTCCAGAATGTATGAACTCAGTCAAGATTGAGAATCTGCGGATAGGAAAGACACTAAAT
>JAOQML010125937.1:7179-18489 GCA_027568935.1 Erythroxylum urbanii
TTTGAACATTTTAAGTATATATTTTATATGGATCCTTTGACAGAACGTTTAATATGAATTTATTATATTTATGTTATTTTTTTGGTCTTCGAGAATAGTTTTAGCATTAATTTAATCTTGACAATTATTATTGTTAATATTGTATATACATAGCCTCATTATCACATTTTTTAATTAGATTTAAATATCAAAACGAACAAGACAATATTGATTTTTTAAGTTGTGAAAGAGTACGAAGATTTTCATTTGCATAAGCAACCATGTAGAATATCTACTTTATTAGGCCATGATTAGGTATTGAAATTTTTGAATGAGAATCCTCTAAGGATTTATAAAAACTCAAGAATGAGAAAGACAATATTTTTGAGCTTATATGATGATTTAAAAAGTTTATAAAACTTGAAGTTAATTAGCCACTTAATTGTCAAGGAGCAAGTTATAATTTTTTAAAAAAAAATGATGAATAGTGAAAAAACTAAATTCAATGTAGAGTTATTTCAAAAATCAACCCAGACAATTTCAAAGTATTTTACTAAGTTTTATATGATATTAAACGTCTTGTAAAAAGTCATTACTTCACCATCTTTTATCAATATACCTCTTGATACTCAACATAATTCAAAATACTATCCTTATGTTCATGTACATTCGAATACTGTATATTCTTATTTTTATTATACCTTTTTATTTAATTAATTATTTTAATAATATATTTTTATTTTTTAGGATTGTATAGGACCAATAGATGGTACACATATTGATGTACATATTCTAATAGATTAATAAATACTATATAGGAGAAAAAATGATCCAATCCAAAATGTTACTAGTTATTTCTTATTTAACATGTGCTCTATAAATATAATAGTTGGATAGCAAAGTAATGCAAATGAATATCGAGTTCTTTTAGAAACATAACAAATCTAATGAGCCAATTTCCTACGTCTTTATAAGATATTATATTATTTTAAATAAAATATTATTTATGATTAATTTTATTATCCTTTTGTTATTATTATGTTCTTTAAATGTTTATATAAGTTCTATTTAGTTGAATTAGGTTACACTAATATGCCTAAATTTCTTTCATCATATTACGATGAAAAATATCATTTTTATAGGATTATAAAGGAAGAAGTGGACTTTAAGGCGCACAAGAATTGTTTAACTATAGATCTTCATTGAGAAATGTTATTGGAAGATGTATTTGCCTTCAAAAAGCAAGATTCATAAAAGATATGATTTCTTGGAATTGTGTTCTTATTCATTTTTGAATAGGTATACTTTTAGACATGCCTATTTATGATATGAAGAAGAAAAAATATATTGTTATTATTTATTGAGTGATACTTAATTTTATTGAAATGTATGGACAAATCAATAAATTATTTGACAGTTATGCTGAAAATGAAGAATAAATTATGAAAACTGTAAATAAAAACTTAAATTCTCAAGTGGAGTGCGATATCACTTTTAAGTATGTCACAAAAGTGGAAAAAATTTCTAGACAAATGTAGAATAATTATATCAATAAAAACTCTAATTAATTGATAATTCTTTCTAGAAGTGATATTATTATTATACTTTAAATCATTGTAGCATGATAAACATCTTCAATTATTTAATTAGAATGAGTTAGTCTAATTGTTGTTTATATAATTATTTAACTAGAATAAGTTAATGTAATTTTTTTGCATATTGAAACTTTATTATGTACAATTGTTGCATACATTTCTTTAATTATAATAAATATCTGTACCTTTTTATTTTTAATAATTATGATAATTAGTTAATTTAAGAATGAAATTTGATATGTTAAGAAGTGCTAAGTTAAAGTTTAGTATTAGCATTTAATAACATAATAAGAATAAATAAAATATGATGATAAAACTACACTTGTTTTAATTTTTAATTTTTCATTATAAATGTCAATCAAATAGTTTTATTTTTTAACTAAAAATATAAACTAAAAATAAGAAACAAAAATAAAAAATTATAATAAAAAAAATCGTAGACTCAAGCAGAAGATAAGTTAAAACTACAAGAAAAGAAAGGAATATATGTGGACAAAAGAATATCAAATTGGGAGGAAGGAGTAAAGCTAGAAATTGATTGTTTGCCTCAAGATTAGGGATGGCAATGGCAAGGTCTGGCCTAGGCCTAGGGTTGCCAAGCCAGGGCCTGGGCCTTAGGGGGAAGGCCGATCTAGCTTGATTTTTTATTTTTATTTTTAAAAAATTCAAAACGACCTTTTTTGCAAAATGACGCCATTTTACCTATGCCCCTTCGGGCTTTTGGCTAGACCAGGCTTGGGCAGTCCGAACCTAAGGCCTGACCCAATTTCTAGGCCTACTTATGATTAGATGAAGATTGCTTTAGAGATCACTATAGCATGGTTGAATGTATAATAGTCTACCTTTATAGCTCACTTTAGAAGATGGTTAAGGTAGCTTACTTTCAAGTGATTGACTATTTCCCTTTTTTTCTTTATTCTACTTAGTTTCCTTTTCTTATAATAACTTTTATTTGGTTTTATACATAAAATTCAGTTTATGATATTTCATAAAATTGGGATGTAATTATACTGAGAGTGCTAGATTTGTTTGCTAAAAAAGGCCCAATTTATATATTTGAGCAAATTTCTTCTTTCAATTCATAAAAAGAAAATATTTACTTAACAATTTTTATAGCCATCGTAAATCAATCAAACTAATCATCTATACAATTGATATTTTGAATCAAATTAAAAAGGGAATGTATAAAAAATATTGTATTTGAACTTTTATAATTATAGTTTTGCTTACTATATAAGCAATATACCTGTAGAATTAATTAATAATGGAAACTATTTTAACATTTCTAACGTATTTTTTTGAGCCTCATCATTTTGATATTCCTTATATTGCCAGTAAGGTAGCTTTATATTTTTTATTGGAAAATTCCTTTTAGACCTTAATATTTTTATTTAAATATAGGTTACTTAACTTTTACTAATTGGATCAAACGCCCAATTGATGGAACCCTTAACTTATCAAGTTTTTGTTAGTTAAATCTTGACATATATAATTTTATTTTCCCCCCTTTTTATTAATCTCATTAGTGCCATCCTAGAGCCCGTATGGCACTTATGGGACCCATTCTCTAAACTAAACTTGAAAACTTTATCAACTTTAACTATACCCCTAATTCCATTATCTTCATCACGTATATAATTAATCTCTATCATCTTCGTCTAAATTTGGGTATTTTAGTAAAATATAACTTGATCTATATATATGACATTTCATTTGATTTTTTTTTGCCTATGAATTTGAGTGTTTGAATAAAATCTAAGTAAGTTATTCAAAATTGAAATCAATAGTCTTTCTTTGGCAAAAGGGGAAATTTTATCCAAAATATTTGTACAAAAGTTTAACTTAGATTTAAGCGTTTGATAGTACTAAAAAGGAACTATAATGTTTTAAATTCTATTTAAATCCCAAATTAATTAACCTCTAAATTCTCATATGGTTTTTTATCTAATTTAGATTACTTGGTATTTTTTAATTATCTTTTGTGGGTTTTACTTGACATCTTAATCCAAAAAAGAGGCCACTAACACTATGTTTGATGGTTTTGATAAAACCAATTAAAAGATAATTATATCCTTTTCTTTGTGACCTTGTTGACACTTGATCTAAAGAGTGATAAAAGGCTATACAAAGCAATACTCAATAAATGTTGTCGTTTAATTACCACATTGCTTTATCCTTCTTTTGGACATATTCTTAACCACTACATCAACCGACTTCATCTTTGGTACCTTAAATTTAAGCAACATCAAGCTTCTTGACAACGTTCGCTTAAACAATAGGAGTTTGTTGGAAAATGTTTCAAATTTGAAAGTTATCAAATATGTCTTAAATTTGATCTTTAGTCAATTGGTTTTTTAGTTCCTTAATTCTATATTTTATAGTTTATTTTAACCAATAATTTAGTTAAGTTATTTCTATATAATGCCTATTTAAAGGCATGTTAAGTACTTCAATAAGTAAGTCGATTCTCTACAAATTTTAACTCAAAGACTTATGTTTTCTACATTTCTTTATCAATTCTATAGTTTTTAACTCTTTAAGTTTACACTCTAACTAACATTATGGTATCAGAGTCAGGATCTTTTATAATTGGGTGTAAAACTCATGGAAACCAATGGCAATGCTATGAGCATTTCTTAATGAAAAATTCCTATCTTCAAAGGTGAATGCTTTGAATTTTGGAGTATCAAAATAAATACTTTGTTCAAGTATCAAAATTTGTAGGACTTAGTTAAAAATGGGAATCTTGACCTAGATGAAGGGGCTAGGTTAAGGGAGAAAAAAAAGGACTCTAAAGCATTATTCTTCATTCAATAAGTTGTTCATGAGTCGTTTTTCTCAAAAATTATGACAAGATCTATTTCAAAAGATGCTTGGAAGACTTTGCAAACAACATTGTAAGGTTCCTTAAGCGTAATTATGGTGAAACTATAGTCTCTTTGTGTGATTATAAAACATTACATATGAATGATGGAGAATTAATCTAAGATTTCGTTTCTCAAATGTCGATAATTTCCTATCAAATGAAGTCTTATAGAGAATAAATTAATTGATTAGACCATAGTTACAAAATGTTAAGGAGGTTGACACAAAATTTAATTACATAGTTACAGCTATTGAAAAGTCCAAACACTTAATAATATATGATTTTATGAAATGATGGGATCTTTGCAATCTTATGAATCAAGGTTCAATATAACAAAGTAAAAAAAGGAAAAATATTTCATCTAAAATGTGAATATGGATAAAATGTGTCAGATTAGATGAGCACGAGACTCATAACACGAGCTCAAGCTTGATCAGTCTTGAACATCCCAAATGCCAAGTCTAATTAATTTTTTTAAAATTTCATTTAATGTCATTTTAAAAACTATGTAGTTTTCCCCCTAAACAATGCCATTTATACTTGATGCATTTAGGTTTTGTGTTAAGCCTAATTGTAGAGCCGAAGCTCGAGTTTGATTGAAACCTAAAATTTATAAAAAAACTTTGAGTTTTCCCCAAAGCTTGGTCAACTTGAGTAGGGTTTCAAGTCTAGCTGAGCATAAATACCACCCTTAAAGGTGAGAGGTCTAATAAAAAAATTAAGGAATAAAAGTAGAAACTAGTAAAGAACTTGGTAGAGGATATGGTAGAGGAGGATTTCATTCAAGAGGTGGTTATGGAGGAGGACAAACTGATTTACGTACAAATCAAATAGAGTTAATTAAAATGTAAAGAAATATTTGCTCAATGTAATTACTACAAGCAATTTGGGCATATAAAAGCTAAATGTTGGAAGTTATCAAAGCAAGCAACTTATATAGAATAAGAGGAGGAAGAGATCAAATTACTCGTGGGCTATCATGATTAAACAACAAATTTTAACATTATTTGGTTTATAGTGAGTGAGTGATTTAATCATATAACATGGATAAAGTCATTTCTTAAGGAGCTTGAGGAGTCATACAAAATTAAGGTGAGACTAAAAAATGACAAACAAATACAAGTTGAAGGTAAAGATTCTATAGCTATGCATAGTGGTCATAATAATGTAAAGCTCATTTATAATATCTATTTTATTCCTAGTTTATATCAAAACTAATTCAGTATTGGACAACTTATTACTAGTGGGCATTCAATTTTGTTTGATGATGTCTTTTTGTGTGATTAGAGATTAGAAGTCAAATCCATTTATAATTAATTTTATAATTACATCAAACAAATTATTCCCAATTGAACTTTCTAATATTGAAAATCATGCTCTTATTTTCAAAGAAACTAATGATTCTCGATTATGAAACTTACTATAGATGCATTTAAATGTAAAAGTTTTAAAATTTTTAAGTCAAAAGGAAATGGTTTAGGGTTACCTAGAATCGATTCTTTAGATATATGTGAAGGGTACATATATGTGACATAATGGAAAAATCCACTTCATTCAGGTTAGTTGAGAAGAGCATCTAGTTGTCTTGAGATCATATATGCTAACATGTGAGGTCCTGTGCAAGTAAAATTATTTGGTGGGAGTAGATATTTTTATTGTCATAAATGATTATAGCCATATAGTTAGGTTTATTTTTTATAATACAAGTCATAAACATTCATGATCTTTAAGAAGTTTAAGGCATTAGTTAAGAAGCATTGTGGAAGATGCATCAAAATGATTTAGATTAATAGACAAGGTGAAATTTTATCTCATGAATTTATTCAATTTTGTGAAGAGAAAAGATTGTATATAGAGTTGATTGTTCCATATATACCGAAGCAAAATGGTGTTATTAAAAAAAAGAACCGAATTGTTCTTGAGATAGCCATAAGCTTGTTGAAAGCAATGAATCTACTGAACAATCCTTAGGTAGAAGGAGTTGCTACTACTATTATTTGTTAAATTGATCACCAATAAGGTTGTTTTAGACAAAACACTATATAAGGCTTAGTATGGTAGGAAAACCATAGGTAATCAATTAAAAAAATCTAGTTATATTGCCTATGATTTGATTGATTATCATATTTATAGCAAACTTGATGAAAATCAATAATTTTTGTTACTTATTGCTCACAATTTAAACAATGGAGGCTATATAATCTTGTTAATTACAAAGTGATTGATAGTAGGATTTTTATTTTAAATGAAAAAGGGAGTTGAACTTAACAAGAGAATGAATATGGTGTTCCATTTGAAATTCCAATTGAAAATGAAGATCCTTAAATTGAAGTTCATCTACACTCTTCTTTAAGTTTATCTCCTACAATATCACCAATCTCATCTTCTTAAACATTATCAATGGAAATTTGTTAGACAATTCTACTCCTTTAAGAAAATTTGGATCATTAAAGGACAGCTATGATTATACACAATTGTTGTATGTTGTTGACTTATAAAATTTTAATGCAATAGTAGAAATAAAAGAATGAAAAAGTTATATGAAAGAAGAAATTACATCTTATAAAGAAATCAGACTTAGGAGTTGATATATTTGATGGATGGAACGAAAGAAATTGACCTAAAATAGGTGTTCAAAATAAATTACCATTTAGGTGGAGGTAGTCAAAAGAACAAGTCTCGATTAGTGGCGAAGGGGTATTCATAATAATAGGGTATTGACTTCAAATAGACATTTTCTCCTATTGCTCACTTTGATATGATAAGACTATTTTAGCATTGACTGCAAAAACATGGTGGCATATATATCAATTTGACATTCAATTATCTTTTTTAGGTGGTGAGTTATAAGAGGAAGTGTAAGTTGTCCAGATTGAAGGATTCACGGTAGCAGTAAAGAAAAATTTTATAGGTTGTGTATAGGTTGAAGCAAACTCTACAGAGCAAAACAAATTCTTTTTTTATTCATAATGACTTTGAAAAAATTGAGAATAAGCCAAACTATATGTGAATAAGACAAGGTAATGGTGATTGTCTCATTATTTTTCTTTAGATGGATGTTATGTTATATAAAAGTTCTTCTTCTCTTACTTATGAGTTTAAAGTTTATGTGAAGAAGAAGTTTAGCATATCTAATTTAGGTGTACTACAATATTTTTGGTGCGATAGGTTACTTAAAATAAATATTAAGTATTTATATCACAAAAAATGCCACTAATAACTTAAAAACCTTAACATTTTGAATTGTAAGATTGTAATTACACCTATAAATTTCAATTGGAACATGTAGGTTGATGATGGTACTGAACTAACAAATGCATCAAAATTAAAAAATCTAATTGGTAGATTAATTTATTTAACTTATAGGCAACCTGATGTTGTATCTTTAGTGGGAGTTATTTCAAGCTTTATGCATTGTCCAATAAAGCATCACTATAGAGATGTAAAATGTGTACTATTATATATTATAGGAACAATTAACTTTAGTTTGTGGTATATTCATATTTCAAAATTTAAATTGTTTGGTTACACTAATAGTAACTAGATTTAATATTGGGATGATAGGAGGAGCACCATAAGTTATCATTTTAGTCTTGGTTTAGGTGTCATCTACTGGAGTTTAAAAAACAAACCTCAATATTGTTTTCTACATCAAAAGTTAAATATGCAAATGCAACTTCATCAGTTTGTTAACTAAGTTCGTTAAGACGAAATCGTCCAATTTTCAATCAAGAGTAAAAGGGAGCAACTAAAATTTATTATGAAAAAGGTAATAATTGCAGTGACAAAAATTAGCCTACTATTGAAGAACAAAGAAGATTGATATTTAAGTTCATTTTATTCAAGACCTTATGTTAAATGATTCAATCACTTTGAAGTATTGCAATACAAAAGAGCAAGTGGCCGATATGATCACAAAGTCCTTCCTTAAAACGAACATGAATAGTTTAGACTATAACTTGGTGTTTACAACTTTGAATCAAGGGGGAGTTTTGGAAAATGATCCAAATTTAACAACTGTCAAATATTTCTTAAACTTGATCTTTAGTTAGTTGGTTTTTTTAATTTCTTAATTCTATGTTTTATAGTTTATATATTTTTGATCGAGTGTTTGATGTGTGTAAGTTTTAATAAATAACCCTTGATAATCTACAAGCGTACGGTTCGTTAGTATAGTACCTATGGTATCGATCTTATGAGGAGGGATAATCTAATCCTAAAATCTAAGGCTAGAAAACAATACAAAAATTTAAATTGCACGAATCTAAAAATGAGAAATTAATTCAATCAATCAAATCAAATTAAGAATCAATAACAGAAATACTATTACTAAGAAATTGCAACACACCCAAGAATCAACCTAAAGAAATTACCAACTGAGAGAAAGGAAATTTTACCTATCCTTAATGCTAACCTAACTGATTATGAATTACTGGATTGCTGGTTCTAGATGACCCTAGGATTGATTAATCTCTCTCGAGTTATAACCATTATTCCTAAATCATAAACCCTAATCAGATTATAAAGGTCACAATTTCTCAATTTACAACTTATCCAAAATCCTAATTAGTTCTGAAATTCTCTAATAAACTATCAGAAACCTAAGAAAGATCTCTCTTCACACAATTTACTGATTTGATTTAATTCTAATTTCTATTAAATCATCTAACTTTCGTTAGCCTAATTTAATTATTTTTCATTTGATTCACCCTCTTATTTTATCATCGAATTATGCAATCGTAGAATTAAATCACAACCAATCCAATAAACACATAAATAATCAAATTTCATTAATTCAAAGATAAAACACCGAAGGTGAGTTTAGAATATCTTCAACATTCAAAAAATCCTATCATCCAACTGTTATTCCAATTCTATAAAATAATAAAACTGAAAATAAACTAGAAATACGATCTGAACGAATGATGGGAGGCAGTGACGTCGGGAAACTCCTAATCTGAGAAGTACGTTGAGTTAGCTTCTTCTCCTTTTCTCTCTTCCTTCTTCTCTTTCTCGATCTCTCGATGATTTCTCTCTAGGGTTTCTCAAAAGTGGTTGATGCAAAAGCTCCCCCTCTGCCTCTTTGTCTTGTTCTTTAAATATCCTTTGTGATCTAAGCAACCTTACCATTTTTTAGGGTTAGAAAGGTCTAAAAAATCCCTCGAAATGTGGCATTTTTGACTGTCTATGTGTCTGCCCGATGCAGGCAACATCTGAGCCTTCTATCATAATCGTGGTATGTAGACCACGATCGTGAGCCATGTCTTAGGCTTCTGTTAAGATCATGGAATGTGGGCCATGATCGTGGGCCAACTTTGGTACTTCTGTCACGATCGTGGGTTGTTGTTTCGACCCGAATGTCTCTGAAACTTCTCCGTTCTTCGATGCTGACCCTGAAACATTAACAAACACTTGAAGGTAACTCAAAAACATAATATTTAAGCTTAAAGACTTGTACTAACCTATAAAACATTTAAAACATAAATAATTAACAAAATAACACAATTCTAACCTAATCACATACTAAGGGGGTGTTTATTTTCGTTTTTTTCTCCCGTTTCTTATTGTGGTTTTTATAAAAAATAAAACTTCCTAGTAAAACACATTTGGTTCATCGCTATTGTATTACGCTGTTTTAAAAAATAAAAAACTACAACCAATTTACGGAAACGGAAAAATACGTTTCCTTAATATTTCACAACAGTTTTCATGTATGTCTTTGTTTCTTTTCTTTAGCTTTTTCTATATGTTCCACATTCGATCAACATTGGAGTGATGAGCGCAAAACACACGATCTCTACCGGTTGAGTAGAAATGGCCCATATCTTCTCCGTTAGTGGGGTCTTCTTTAAACTGTAATCAAGATAAAGCAAAGTTGGTGGTAAGTGATTCTTGTTTCGACGTGTCGTACAATGGCAACCCAGAAGGAGTATCGACTGCTGGCATTTGTAGCCAATAAGTGCATCCCAGTTCCAAAAGGGCATAGTAAAAGTTTGGTCATTTATTAGTTTCCAAGGATTTTCTTGGAGAAATAGAGATACCACCTATGAAATGGGAAGAAGAGCCATGAATTGTGGATTTGGATAGGGTCCAAATTTGGACGCCCTTCTTGGTGATAAGCACCATTGTAATAAGCACAATGGACATAAGCTTATTGCTTGAAGCTACGTAGGTCATCTTCTGGTAAAGACTTCATAAGTTCCAAGGCTTTTAAGAATTTGGCTATGTATGCACCATCAAGTTTGTGTGCAGTAGGCCTTATATGGATTTGGGTTGGAGTAGCTGGGAGCTTGAAGTCAATGATCCTGGTAATAATAGGAGGGAAACAATTCACCGGTTCGCCACCCTTAGGTAAGTCTGCTGGGCCATAATTTGTGAGGTCCGGTGAGGGGATTGGAAGAGCAAAGGTAGAAGGGTTAGAAAGGGTACTTGCACTGGAGAGACCTCCAAGACCAATGAGGACATCTCTTCTAGTTACAAAGTTTAGGCTTAGCAAATGATCATCATCCCCGGTTTTGCATAAAACCAAAGGGATGTTTTTGCTTCTATTTCTGTTTCTGCAAGCAGACAGTTGGAAGGTTTTGGGGAAGGTGGGACAAAAGGTGGAGGTGGAAATGGTGGAAGTTTGGCCGGTGAATGGTAAAGAGAAATGAGAAGAGTTAGTACGAAGTGTTGTGTGATCATCTCTAGACTGTAGGATGTCATTTTATAATGAAGTGGGTTCAGAATTTTTACCTTATTATCAGTTTTATGAAATATTTTGTCAAGAGGTACAACATTAATATATATTAATATATAATATTAAGTTATATTGATAATTAATTAATTTAAAAATATAATGTATTATATTATAATTATTACACATAAGAG
>JAOQML010125945.1:0-18485 GCA_027568935.1 Erythroxylum urbanii
CCTCTTAATAATAAGAATGTTAACACATTTTGCATAATATTGTAGATTATGGCATCCACTCCATCCAACAACCTATCCATACAATCTATCCTAAAGAAAGAAAAGCTTAATGGGACAAACTTCCTAGTCTGGTATAGGAACTTGAGAATTGTTCTCAAACAAGAAAGAAAGCTTTATGTCTTAAAAGAACCCATCCTTGAGGAATCGCCAGCAAATGCACATAAAGCTTAAAAGGATTCTTACACGAAGCATATCAATGACTCTACAGATGTGTCATGCCTTATGTTAGGCTCTATGATCTCTAAACTTCAAAAGGATTTAGAGGAAGTGGAAGCCTATGATATGCTTGATTAACTAAAATCTATGTTTCAAGCGTAAGCACGCCAAGAGAGGTTTGGAATCACTAAGGCATTGAATTCATGCAAGATGACTCCTGGCACATCTTTGAGTGCTCATGTTCTCAAGATGAAGAGTTATATTCATCATCTTGAGAAATTAGGTGCACCTGTCAGTCAAGAATTGGCAACTGATCTTATTCTAGCGTCTTTGACTAATGAATATGATTAGTTCATTCTTAGCTACAATATGCACAACATGGAGAAGTCCATTGATGAATTGCATGGGATGCTCAAGACATCTAAAGAAAAATTGAAAGGAAAGGTTAAGACCACCAATAAAGTTCTTGTGGTTCAAAAAGGAAAAGGCTTTAAGAAGAAGGGCACAGGCAAGGGCAAAGTTAAAGTACTAAAGCCCAAGCCTAAAGCTAAGACTAAGGCGCCCAAGGAGGGAGTTTGCTTTCGTTGAAATGAACCTGGTCATTAGAAAAGGAACTGCAAACTCTATTTGGAAGAGTTGAAAGAGAAGAAGAATAGTGCGACTACTTCTTTAGGTATGTTTGTTATAGAGGTCAATTTTACTCCTTCTATATCTTGGGTGTTGGATACTGGAGGTGTTACTCACTTTTTTACTAATGTGCAGAATCTAAGGACTAAAAGATTTATTACTGGTGAGATTGACCTACGTGTGGGAAATAGAGCAAGAGTTGTTGCTTTATCCGTGGGGACCTATGATCTTACTTTACCTACTGGACTCATTTTAGAGCTTAGGAATTGTTATTATGTACCTACTATGAGTAGGAATATTATTTCTTTTGCTTGTTTAGAGAATGATGGATTTAGATTTTCTATTGAGAATAGATGTATTTCCATTTATAAAAATGACATTTTATATGGTATTGCATGTCAATTAAATGGAATCTATACTCTAGACACCGAGCCTCTTACAAATGAGTCCATTTATAACATAAATACCAAGAAGTTTAAATCTTATGATTTGAACCCAACCTATCTCTGGCATTGTCGCTTAGGCCATATAACTGAGAAATGCATCTCAAAACTCCATCAAGATGGATTCATCGATTCTTTTGAATCTTTTAAGACATTTCATTCTTGTTTACTGGGCAAGATGACAAAGGCCCCCTTTATAAGTAAAGGGGAAAGGGCTAATAAGCTATTAGGCCTTATACATACTAATGTATGTAGTCCTTTTAACATATCAGCTAGAGGAGGTTATTTGTATTTCATTACTTTTTCAGATGACTTCAGTAGATATAGCTATGTCTATCTAATGAAGCACAAATCTGAATCCTTTGAAAAGCTCAAAGAGTATAAGAATGAAGAACAAAATCAACTTGGCAAGATAATTAAAATCCTTTGATCTGATCGAGGAGGTAAATACTTAAGCCAAGAGTTTGATGATCATCTTAAGGATTGTGGAATCATTTCACAATTGATTCCTCCAGGAACTCCTCAATGGAATGGTGTTTCTAAAAGGAGAAATCGAACTCTATTAGATATGTTTCGATCAATAATGAGTCAAGCTGACCTTCCAAAGTCTTTCTAGGTTATACTTTAGAAACCGCAGCATTCATACTGAACTGTATTCCTCCAAAGGCTATAGAAAAGACACTTTATGAGTTATGGACTGGGAAACGTCCTAGTCTTTCTTTTCTAAAGATTTAGGGTTGTGAGGCTTACATGACGCGCCCTACTGTCGACAAGTTGGCACCCAAATCTGAAAAATGTTTATTTGTAGGATATCGTAAGGAAACTAAAGGATATTACTTTTACATCCCATTTAAGAACAAAGTGTTTGTTGCTCGAAATGGTGTTTTCTTAGAAAAGGAATTTACTTCCAAAGGAAATAGTGGGAGTAAAGTATAACTTGAAGAAATTCAAGTTCCACAAAATGACATTAAGCCTGAGAAGGAGATTGGAGCAACCTCACAAGCTGTTGATGAGTAGCCTTCAACAATACAAGGCCTACGTAGATCTGATAGGATTCGTCATGAGCCCGAGAGATATGGATTTCTCGTTACTGATGAAGATAATGTGATGCTTATTGATCATAATGAGCCCACAACCTATCAAGAAGCTATGAAAAGTTAAAAACCTGCTAAATGGTTAGAGGTCATGAAAGCAGAGATGCAATCCATATATGACAATCAAGATTGGACTTTGATTGATCCGTCTGACGGCTTGAAGATCATTGGATGTAAATAGGTTTTCAAGAAGAAACTCAACATGGAAAAAAATGTGCACACTTATAAAACAAGACTTGTTGCTAAAGGTTATCGACAAGTTCATGGAGTTGATTATGATGAAACATTTTCTCCAGTAGTCATGATCAAATCTATTAGAATTCTTATTGCCATAGTTGCTATAATCATGAAATATGGCAAATGGATGTCAAAATAGCTTTCCTTAATGGAAACTTACTTGAGGATGTATATATGATACAGCTTGAGGGTTTTATCCATCCTAAGAATTCTAAAAAGGTGTACAAGCTTCAAAGATCCATTTATGGATTGAAGTAAGCATCGAGAAGCTGGAATCTTTTTTTTGATGAAGTAATCAAAGAGTTTGGATTCATTAAGAATGAAGATGAACCTTGTGTTTACAAAAGGGTTAGTGGGAGTGCTGTTGTCTTCTTAGCTTCATATGTTGATGAAATATTGCTCATTGGAAACGATATTCTGACCTTACAGAGTGTCAAGATTTGGTTAAGGAAATGTTTCTCAATGAAAGACTTAGGTGAGGCTGTTTATGTTTTAGACATTAAGATCTATATAAATAGATCAAGAAAGCTTATAGGCCTAAGTCATAGTACATACATAGATAAGTTACTGAAGAGGTTTAGTATGTAAGATTCCAAGAGAGGATTCTTGCCTATATCACATGAAATCAAGCTTTCTAAAAAGGACTGTCCTACTTCAGGTAAAGAGCTTGAGTGCATAAGTAAGATTCCATATGCATCTACAATTGGATCTATCATGTATTCCATGTTATGAACTCGACCAGATATCTCATATGCTTTTAGCATAACAAGTAGATTCCAATCTAGTTATGGTGAGAGTCACTGGATAGTAGTTAAGAATATCCTTAAGTACTTGATAAGAACTAAGGATATGTTCCTAGTCTATGGAGGACTTGAAGGAGAGCTAGTTGTAAATGGTTACACTGATGCTGGTTTTCAGTCTGACATAGATGATTTTAGATCGCAATCAGGGTTTGTGTTCTGTTTGAATAGAGGTGCAGTGAGCTGGAAGAGTTCAAAGCAAGACACTGTTGCTGATTCTACAACTGAAGTTGAGTACATTGCTGCCTCAGATGCAGTTAAGGAACCTATATGGATCAAGAAGTTCATCACTGAGCTTGGAGTTGTTCCTAGTATTACAAGTCATATAGACCTTTATTGTGACAATAATGGGGCTATAGCACAGGCTAAGGAACCAAACTCACATTATAGATCCAAACATATACTCAGATGTTTCCATCTTATTAGAGAGATCACTGGGAGAGGAGACGTGAAGATATGCAAAGTGGGTACAAATGACAACATTGCCGATCCACTTACTAAGCCTCTTCCATAGCCTAAGCACGAGAGTCACACGAGGTCCATAGGTATTAGATATTTGACCAATTGGGCCTAGTGCAAATGGGAGATTGTTAGTGGTGTACCCGAGGCCAATAGTCATATGTGACTTTTGTACTAGCATTCTGATTTATTAATAATATATTATGAGGTATTCTTTTAAATATGCATGTATATTGTTTATGTAATGTGATTTACATTCCATTAATAGTATTAGGCTTATGTCATCATATATATGACTTGATAGGAAAATCATAAGCATTATAATACTATTCTAAATTGTCCCTGGTCGATCGTTATTGGTGGAACGATAATGAATTAAAGCTAGTATGTGTTCTGATGGATGATCACATTTTACTAATCATGGATATGAGTTATCAAATCAGAATTAGAGAACATATAGTGGACCAACCCACAGAGAGAACACTACATGGTTTCATGTCATTAGTGATTCTCAATATGGTTTGACTTTAGTCCTCTGACTTGAAGTCATCATGGTTCCCTATATAAGGAATTTAGTGTTTTGACATTATACTAAGTTATCTTCAACAGGATAACAAGTAGTCTTATGTTGGACATTAAATGAATCATGCAGAGAGATGTGAATGACATAGATGGGACTTGTACCTCCCTTAAATGAGAGAGATATAATTTGGGCCTCTTGATAAGTATGACTAAAGAAATGCATGGTCGTGCTTAAATGAATTGATGAGGAGTCATCAATGTCATTTGTTATAGTCAGTCAACTTGGGAATCAAGAAACTATGATTAATTAAATGTTGACATGTACCATGCCTTGTGATTAATCTTGATATTGTTTCACAAAAGGATTGAGTTTATAACCATAGTTATAGGTAAAATTAGATTATTGATCCTCATTTGATTTGGGTAGTCATAACGTCTTGCTAGAGGCTGTTTATGATTTATGAGCCTTGAAGTGTGATCAAGCCCATTGCTAACATCAAATAAGCCTACAGGGTCACACACAGAGTGATGTGATCTGGCTTATTCTCTTGGGCCTAATTTATTAGGCACTTAAATAAATATATGTGGATATATTTATTGGTCTAAACTGAATTAAGTTGTTGGGCTTTTATTATATAAGATATAATATAGGCCGAAACTTGTTGAGCTTCTATAATCCTAATGGGTTTAGGATTATGATATTTTTATTACTAATGATATTCTTATTCCTAATAGGAAAAGGGATTAGGATTTCTCTATAAATAGAGAACTTATGTCTCATTAGAGAATATAAGAAAACCCTAGTTACCTAGCCCTAGCTGTTCACTCTTCTTCCAAAAGAAAAATTATGTGACGTTCAAAAAGTGTTTTGGAACGTGCTAGTACATATTAGCCACTGCCCGGTAGAGGACAGTCACGCACTGTAGTGCCTACAAATCAAAAAAACAAATACTAATATGCGTCAAGAGTTAATATCGTATGTGTTTTGATTTTCGGTTATACTTCTTGTTATGTAGAATGGTCCATTACGCTGCATATTGTGAATACTCGGGCCATAGGCGATCTAACAATAGGTGCATAGCGACCATGTCAAAATGCTGTTTTTCCCATCGAAGGTGCCTAGCGACCATGCCAACGGGCTGTTTTAACCACCAAGGGTGCCCATCGAGCTGTTTTTCCTACAGAAGGTGCCTAATCACTATGCCAATATGGGCTATTTCCCCACCAAAGGTGACTAGCTATCATGCTAATGGGCTGTTTTACCCACTAAAGGTTCCTCGCAACTATACCAAGGAGTTGTTTTTCCCAACAAAGGTGCCTAGCCACCATGCCAACGTGCTTTTTTGCCCACTAAAGGTGCCCAATGGGTTGTTTATCCCAACGAAGGTGCCTAGCGACCATGCCAACTGGTTGTTTTGTCGATTGATACTGCCCAATGACTTTGCCAATGGACTGTTTCACATGCTGAAGGTTCCTCGAAACTTTACCAATGGGATGTTTTTCAAAGAAAAGGTGTCTATTGACTGTGCCAATAGGTTGTTTTACCCACCTAAGGTGTATAGCGACCATGCTGATGGATTATTTTACCCACCAAAGGTACCCAACAGGTTGCTTTGCCCATCGAGTGTTGTTTTTCCACCAAAGATGCTTATCGAACGTGGCAGTAGGCTGTTTTGCTCGACAAATTTTCCTAGGAACTGTGTCAACAGCCTGTTTTGTCCACCCAAGCTGCCTAGCGATCTTGTCAATGGATTGTTTTGCCCACAGAGGGTGGCTAGCCACTATGACAATGCGCAGTTTTTCTGACCGAAGGTGTCTAGCCACCGTGCTAATGGGCTATTTTGCCTACCAAAGGTGCCTATGAACCTTGCCAACATGTTGTTTCACCCATCGAGGGTACCTATCTACTGTGCCATCGAGCTATTTTGCCCAGTAAAGTTTCCTAGCAACTGTGGCAGCAGGCTGTTTTTCCTAATAAAGGTGTCTAACGACCATGCGAATGGGCTTTTTTGCCCATACAAAATGCATAGCGACTATGCCGATGGATTGTTTTGCTCATCGAAGGTTCCTAGCCACTATGCCAACAGATTTTTTTTTCCATCGAATGTACCCAAAGATTGTGCCAACGAACTATTTTGCAAGCAAAGGTGTGCCAACGGGCCATTTTTCCCACCGAAGGTGTGCCAACGAGTTATTTTGCCCACCAAATGTGCCTAGCGACTGTGCCAATGGACTATTTTGCCCGTCAATGGTGTCCAAATAAACTATTTTTCTTATAGAGGGCAATTAGCGACCGTGCCAATAGACTGTTTTACCCACCAAAGGTGCTCAGCCATTGTGCCAACGAATTGTTTTTTCCATTGAATGTGCCTAGCAACTGTGAAAATGAACTGTTTTTCCCAGTAAAGGTGTGCGAACAAGCTAATTTACCCACCGAAGGTGCACAATGGGCTATTATTCTAATCAAAGGTGCCAAGCCACTCTGCCAACGGGTTGTTTTGCCCACAGAAGGTGCCTAACGACCATGCCAAAGGGTTGTTTTGCCCAACGAGGGTGCCTAACGACCGTGCCAATGGGCTGTTTTTCCCACCAAAGATGCCCAACAGGTTGTTTTGCCCACTGATTGTGCCTAACAATTGTGCCAACGAGCTGTTTTACCCACCGAAGGTGCCCAACGTGTTGTTTTTCCTACCGATTGTGTCTAATGACTATGCCAATGGGTCGTCTTACCTAATAAAACTATCTAGCGACTGTGTCAATGTGCTGTTTTGCTGACCAAAGGTGCTCAGTGACCATGCCAACAGATTGTTTTGCCACCATGCCAACGGGCTATTTTGCCCATCGAAGATGCCTAGAGACCATGCCAACACGTTGTTTTGCCTAACAAGGTGCCTAGCGACCATGTCAACAGGTTGTTTTGCCCACCGAAGGAGGTCAACATTCTGTTTTTCCACCAAAGGTACCTAGCGACCATGCCAACAGGCTGTTTTACTAATTGATGTTACCCAACGGGTTGTTCTTCTCATCGAAAGTGCCTAGCCACAAAGTCAATAGGCTGTTTTACCCACTGAAGGTGCCCAATGGGTTGTTAATTCCACCGAAGATGCCTAGCGATCATGCCAACTGGTTGTTTTGCCCATCGATGGTGCCTAGCAAATGTGCCAATGGATTGTTTTACCCATCGAAGGTGTGTAAATGGACTATTTTTCTTATCAAGGGTGCCTAGCAACCCTGCCAACAGGCTATTTTGCCCATTAAACTACCTAACAACCGTGCCAATGAGTTGTTTTGCCCACTAAAGGTGTCCAAAGAGTTGTTTTACCTACCGAAGATGCCTAGCGACCATGTCAATGGGCTATTTTGCTCACTAAAAGTGCCCAACTGGTTGTTTTTCCACCAAAGGTGCTTATCGAACGTAACAATAGGTTGTTTTGCCCACTGAAGTTTCCTAGAAACTCTGTCAAGAGGCTGTTTTGCCCACCTTAGGTACCTAGCGACATGTCAACAGGCTATTTCCTAGCGACCATGCCAATAGGCTATTTTATCCACTGAGGGTGCCCAACGAGTTGTTTTTCCCATTGAAGGTGCCCAATAGGTTGTTTTGCCTGTCGAAGGTGCCTAGCTTGTCGGACCCCGTTTTCAGAGCCTGACTATCGCATTCGGATACCAATAGCTTTAAACAACCACTTACATTCAAACTAACCCCCCTTTTCGGCTCATCTCCATTCCAGCCCAATTATGTTGAAGGATAGCGTTGGTGAGTCCCCAATTTTCATGTGAACATGCTTTGAGTGAATTAGCATAACTTCTTAACTTCTTCTTCTTCTATGTTTGGCCTATCGTCTGTGTTTTATCGTCTATCTTTGACTTTTATCGTCTAGGTTTGACCTGCTATCGTCTGTCCTTCATTTGTGTCTACCTTTCATTTGCGTCTGCCTTCACAGATAATTCCTTGCGTCTGTGTTATGTCATGTCATTTGTGTTCCTTGCGTCTATGTTTCTCACGTCTGCCTCTCATTTGTGTCTGTGGGTGACGTCATCACAGATGATACTCTTCCTCTATATTTCCTTTTGCGTCTGTGTGTGACGTCAACACAGACGATTCTTTTCGCCTGTGTTTTTCCTTTCCGTCTGTGTGTGACATCATCACAGATGATATTCTTCCTCTACATTTCCTTTTTGCGTTCAGAACACAATCACTCCAATTCTAACATACTATTTTAATACAACCAACATTGGCAAATTTCAACAGAGAAGAACATGCACATGTATGTTTCATTCTCCAAATCTTCAAATATAACAAAATCAGACATGGAAAGGAATTCAATCTCACTTTCTCATTTTTTTTAAACATAGTCAGAGTTTGTTACATGTTAATAAACACATCAAACTTAAAACTAAATACAAAAGATGCTTAATGTTGATATGCTGAATAAGTTATCCAAAATCACTGACTTAGTATAAACGACTCTAACTATCGTGGAGTTTTCAATGCCTTGCAAGGATCACTGTCGACTTGGTTTAAACCTGAGGAGGGAAGAAAAGGGGCTGAGCTACACAGCTCAGTGGCTAATATATTTATAGCCATCAGTAATTAGCATAAATTCAAGCATATATATGTATAGGTACTACGCAATTTAAGTATTCTCAAGTAAGCAGATTAATGCAGAACACATAACATCCAAATGCATCATACTTGACAATTTAAGGATGCAATGCACAAACAAATGGCTCGAGGGTTCCATGGAAATAGAATGGAGAAATCGAAGTTTACACCATGAACAGAATGAGTCCTTTTTCGGAGTTTATATGCCACAAGCGGGCAGCCGGGAGAAGGCTCTTGTCAACATGCATGTGACAAATAGAATGGTTCCACTCTTGCCCAAACAAAAGCACATATTCATTTAATCATATGTTCAGACTTTTATGCATGTTTATCTTTTCATTCAAACAAAATGCCATGATTTATTACAATGGCATAAATTTATAAATCATATGCATTTTCAATAATCACACAATTCACTAACGAGCAAATTGTACATGCACACACATATAGGCAAGAATTTTCCCAATCACATAATAATTATAAATACATTACCCACCTAATTCCCTTGAAAATCAAAGTTCATTGTTGTCTTTCCTCTTCACCTTAGATCAGACTTGCTTGGTTTCCTATAACAACCAAGTTCTCATTCAATAGGAAATTCAATTTGAGAACCCATAAAATCCATGAAATTTACCCTATAATACTTAAACCGATACATTTCCCAAGTTCTTTAGGCCAAAAACCCTTCAAAACTCCAAGAGATTAAGAATCGACTTACCTTGAATCTTCATTAACTAGTGAGATTCTTGGCTCTAAAGAAAGCTCTTCCCTTCCTCTTTCTTTTTCCCTTCTTAAGTAACCCCAAATTCTCTCCTTAAGACTAAGAAAATTTGTGACCTAGTTCAAAGCTCTATTCTTTTAACTTCAACGAAACCTATCTTCTTCTTTCTCTCTTCCACGATACTCTCTTCTTTCTTTCCTAAATTTTCTTTTTTCTCCTTCTAATGTGCAAGACAACATTTTCCTTTAGCCATTTTACCCTTAATGAGTGTTCAAAGTCCAACTTACCCTTCCTTTAATGCTTTAGTGCTCCTAACCTTAAGTAATCTCCCAAAAATGCCCTTATGCACCCTACAACATCAACACTTTAATTCCATCAATTCATGAATTAATCCTCCTAAACTTGACATAATAATTAACTCTAATTAAAATGATTTATCTAGCAATACTACACAATTTATTCAAATCATGTTTACTAAAAAAATTTCGGGGCCCAACATAGCTACCCTGCCAATGAGTTGTTCTGCCCACCTTTAGTGCCTAGCGACTGTGTCAACGGGTTGTTTTTCCTGCCAAAGGTGCCTAGCGACCATACCAACGTGCTACTTTGCCAACCGAAGGTGCACCAAAGAGCTATTTTGCCCACCAAAGGTGTGCCAATAGGCTATTTTTCTGCCACATGTGCCTAGCGACTGTGCCAATGGACTATTTTGCCCATCGATGATATACAAATGGACTATTTTTCTCATCAAAGGTACCTAGTGACCATACTATTGGACTTTTTTGCTAACCAAAGGTGCATAACCATCTTGCCAACGGATTGATTTTTCCACTAAATATGCCTAGCGACCGTGCCAACGGACTGTTTTGCCCAGCAAAGGTATGTCAACGGGCTATTTTACCCACCGAATGCACCCAACAGGCCATTTTTTTGATTAAAGGTGCCTAGCCACCATGTCAACGGGCTATTTTGCCCACCGAAGGTGCCTAATGGCCATGTCAACAGGTTGTTTTGCCCAACGAGGGTGCCTAGCGACTGTGCCAATGAGTTGTTTTTCCCACCAAAAGTGCCTAGCCACCTTGCCAACAGGTTGTTTTGCCCACCGAAGGTACCTAGTGGGCTGTTTGTCCCACCAAAGGTGCCTAGCGAGCATGCCAACTCAATGTTTTGCCCATTGATGGTGCCTAATGACTGAATAGACTGTTTTGCCCATCAATGATGTGCCGACATACTGTTTTTGTCATCGAGGGTGCCTAGCAACTGTGCCAACAAGTTGTTTTACCCTGAACTGCCTAACGACTGTGGCAATGAACTTATTTCCCACCGAAGGAGCCTAGCCACCAAGCCAACGGATTGTTTTTTCCACCAAATGTGCCTAGCGACCATGCCAATGGACTATTTTGCCCAACGAAGGTGTGCCAACTAGCTGTCTTTCCCACCAAAGTTATCTGACAACCGTGCCAACAAAAGGTGCTTAGCGACAGTGCCAACTGGCTGTCTTTCCCATCAAAGTTATCTAGCGACCGTGCCAACGGAAGGTGCTTAGCTACCATGTCAACGGGTTGTTTTGCTCATCGAGGGTGCCTAGCGACCATGCAAATGAGCTATTTTACCCATCGAAGGTGCCCAAGGGGCTATTTTGCCCATCGATTGTGCCTAGTGACTAGGGCAACAGGTTGTTTTACCCACCAAAGGTACCCAGTGGGTTGTTTTGCCCACCAATTGTGTCTAGCAATCATGCCATCAGATTTCTTACCCAATAAGGGTGTCTAGTGACTGTGCCAACGGGTTGTTTTACCCACCTAAGGTGCATAGTGACCATGCCAATGGATTGTCTTGCCCACCGAAGGTGCCTAGGCACTGTGCTAATGGATTGTTTTTTCCACAGAATGTGCCTAGAGACCGTGCCAACGAACTATTTTGCCCAGCAAAGGTGTGCCAAGAGGCTATTTTTCCAATTGAAGGTGTGCCAACGGGCTGTTTTTCCCACCAAAGGTGCCTACCGACCGTACCAACATACTATTTTACCCACAGAAGGTGTGCCAATGGGTTGTTTTACCCATTGAAGGTCTACCAATGGGCCATTTTTTCCACCAAATGTGCTTAGTGACTTTGTCAATGGACTGTTTTCCCACCGAAGGATCATAGCCACCGTGCCAACGGATTGTTTTTTCCATCGAATGTGCTTAACAATGGTGTCAATGGACTATTTTTCCCATCGAAGGTGTGCCAATGAGCTATTTTACCTGCCAAAGGTACCCAACAGGCTATTTTTTGGACCAAAGATACCTGGTCATCTTGCCAACAGGCCGTTTTGCCAATGAAGGTGCCTAACGACCATGTCAACTAGTTGTTTTGCCTAACGAGGGTGCCTAGCAAATGTGCCAACGGGTTGTTTTACCCACCGAATGTGGCCAACTTTCTTTTTTTCCCACCAAAAGTGCCTAGTGACCGTGCCAACGGGATGTTTTACCAACTGAAGTTACCCAACTGGCTGTTTTTCTCACCGAAGGTGCCTAACCACCATGCCAGTGGCTTGTTTGGCCCACCGAAGGTGGCCAGTGGGCTGTTTATCCTACCAAAGGTGCAAAGAGACAATGCCAGCAGGTTGTTTTGCCCATCGATGGTGCCTAGCGACTGTGCCAATGGACTGTTTTGACTAACGATGATGTGCTGATAGACTGTTTTTCTTATCGAGGGTGCTAGCAACCGTGCCAATAGGCTATTTTACCTACTGAATTGCCTAACGACTGTGCTAACTGTTTTCCCACTGAAGGTGCCTAGCGACCATGCCAACAGATTGTTTTTTCCACTAAATGTGCTTAGTGACCATGCTAACGGACTGTATTGCCCACCAAAGGTGTTCCAACTTGCCGTTTTCCCCACCAACTGTGTCAACTGAAGATGCATAATGACCGTGCCAATGGGATGTTTTGCCCAACCAAGATGTATAGTGACTGTGTCAACGGGCTGTTTTGCACACTGAGGGTACCTAGCGACCGTATGAACGAGTTATTTTACCCATCGAAGGTGCCTAGTGACTGTGCCAATGAGCTGTTTTACCCATCGAAGGTGACCACTGGTTGTTTTGCCCACCGAATGTGCCCAACAACTGTGCTAACGGGCTATTTTACCCACCAAAGGTGACCAACGGGTTGTTTTGCTCACCAAATGTGTCCAGTGACCCTACCAACGGGTTGTCTTACCCAATAAAGGTGTCAGCGACCTTGCCAACGGGCTGTTCCACCCACCCAAGGAGCATAGCGACCATGCTAACGGATTGTTTTGCCTATCGAAGGTACCTAGGCACCATACCAACGGATTGTTTTTTCCACCGAATGTGCCTCAAGATTATGCCAACGGACTGTTTTGCCCAACAAAGGCGTGATAAAGAGCTATTTTTCCCACCGAAGGTATGCCAACGGGTTGTTTTGCCTACTAAAGGTGTGCCAATGGGTTATTTTACCCACCAAAGGCATGTCATCAGATTGTTTTGCCCACCCAAGTTGCATAACGACTATGCCAATGGATTGTTTTGCCCACCGAAGGTGCCTAGCCACTGTGCCAATGGATTGTTTTTTCCACCGAATGTGCCTAGGGACCGTGCCAACAAACTATTTTGCCCAGTAAAGGTGTGCTGACGGGTTGTTTCACCCATCAAATATGCCCAAGGGGTTATTTTTTCGACCGAAGGTGCTTACCCACTGTGCCAACAGGCTATTTTGCCCACCGAAGGTCCCTAGCGACCATGCCAACGGGCTATTTTGCCTAACGAGGGTGCCTAGCAACCATGCCAATGGGTTGTTTTGCCCATCGCAGGAGGTCAACTTTCTATTTTCCCGCCAAAGGTGTCAAGCGATTGTGCCAATAGGTTGTTTTACTAACTGAAGTTACCTAACGACTGGTTTGCCCACAAAAGATGCGAAGCCATCTTGGCAACGGGCTGTTTTGTTCACCGAAGTTGTCCAATGGGTTGTTTATGCCACCAAAGGTGCCTAGCGACCATGCAAACTGGTTGTTTTACCCATCGATGGTGCCTAGCGACTGTGCCAATGGAAAATTTTACCCATCGAAGGTGTGCCAGTGGACTATTGTTCTCATTGAGGGTGCCTAGCAACCGTGTCAACAGGCTATTTTTCCCATTGAACTGCCTAATGACCATGTAAATGATCTGTTTTGCCCATTAAAGGGGCCCAAATAACATGCCAATGGGCTATTTTACCCACCGAAGGTGTCTAAAGGGGTTTTACCCACCAAAGTTGCCTAAAAGGTGCCCAACTGGCTGTTTTGCTCACCGAAGGTGCCCAACTGGCTGTTTTTCCACCAAAGGTGCTTATCGAACATGCCAATAGGTTGTTTTGCCAGATGAAGTTTCCTAGGAACTGTGTCAATAGCTTGTTTTGCCCACCCAAGGTGCCTAGCGACCGTGTCAATGGGCTGTTTTGCCCATCGAGGGTGGCTAGTGACCATGCCAACGGGCTATTTTACCCACCGATGGCACCCAACGAGCTGTTTTTCCCACCAAAGGTGCCCAATGGGTTGTTTTGCTTGTCGAAGGTGCCTGGCGACAATGCCAACGGGTTGTTCTGACCACCGTTGGTGCCTAGACTGTGACAACAGATTATTCTACCCACCAAAGGTGCCTAGCCACTGTGCCAATGGGCTGATTTGCCCACCAAAGGTGCCTAGGAATTGTGCCAACATGTTATTTTGCCCACCGGGGGTGCCCAGTTACTGTGCCAACGGGCTGTCTTGCCCACGAAAGGTTCCTAGAAACTGTGCCAATGGGCTGTTTTTTCCAACCAAGGTGTCTAGCGACCGTGCATTTGAGCTATTTTGCCCACCCAAGGTGCATAACGACCACTCCAATGAATTGTTTTGCCCATTGAAGGTGACTAACTACCATATGAACGGAGTGTTTTTTCCACCGAATGCGTCCAAAGATCACGCCAACGAACTATTTTACCCAGTAAAGGTGCACTAACGGGCTATTTTTCCCACCGAAGGTGTGCCAACCGTCTGTTTTTTCCAGCCAAAGGTGAGTAGCGACCATACCAAGGCTCTATTTTGTCCTCCGAAGGTGTGCCAATAGGCTATTTTGACCCACCAACGGGCCATTTTTTCCACCCATTGTGCCTAACGACTGTGTTAATGGACTTTTTTGCCCATCCATGGTGTGCAAATGGACTATTTTTCTCATCATGGGTGCCTAGTGACCGCGCCAAAGGATTGTTTTGCCCACCAAAGGTACCTAGTCACCATGCTAATGGATTGTTTTTTCCACCGAATGTGTCAAGAGATCATGCCAACCGACTGTTTTCCTCAGCAAAGGTGTGCCAACGGGCTGTTTTACCCACCAAAGGTGGCCACCAGGATTGTTTCTGACCGAAGGTGCTTAGTCACCATGCCAACGGGTTACTTTCCCACCTAAAGTGCCTAACGACCATTCCAATGGGTTGTTTTTCCCAACGAGGGTGCCTAGCGACCGTACCAACAGGATGTTTTTCCCACCAAAGGTGCCTAGTCATAGTGCCAACAGGTTATTTTGCCACCGAAGGTGCCCAATCGGTTGTTTATCCACCGAAAGTGCCTAGCGACCATGCCAACTCATTGTTTTGTCCATTGATGGTGCCTAACGACTGTGCCAATGGATTATTTCGCCCATTGATAATGTGCCAACGGATTGTTTTTCTCATCAAAGGTGCCTAACAACTAAGCCAAGAGGTTATTTTGTCCACTCAACTACCTAACGACCATGCCAACGAATTGTTTTCCCTTTGAAGGTGGCTGGCCATTGTGCCAACGAATTGTTTTTTCTACCGAATGCGCCTAGCGACTGTGCCAATGGACTATTTTGTCCACCCAAGGTGTGCCAACTGGTTTTTTTCCTGTCAAATTTGTCTAACGATCGTGCCAATCGAAGGTGCCTAGCAATCATGCCAACGCGCTGTTTTGCCCAACCAAGGTGCATAATGACCGTGTCAACTGCTTATTTTGCCCACCGAGGGTACCTAGCGATTGTGTAAAAGAGATATTTTGCCCACTAAAGACACCTAGTGACCACATCAACGGCTTGTTTTACCCATCGAAGGTGCCCAACAAGTTGTTTTGCCCACCAATTGTGCCTAGCGACTATGCCAACAGGCTGTTTTACCACTAAAGGTGCCCAATGGGTTGTTTTGCCCACCGATTATCTCTAGTGACTGTGCCAATGGGCTGTCTTACACAATAAAAGTGTCTAGCGACTGTGCCAACAGGCTGTTTTGCCTACTCAAGGCATATAGCGACCATTCCAGTGGATTGTTTTGCCCACCAAAGGTGCCTAGGCACCATGCCAACGGATTGTTTTTCCCACCGAATGTGTGTAGAGACTATGCCAACGGACTGTTTTGCCCAATGAGGGTGTGCCAATGGGCTATTTTTTTCACCGAAGGTGTGCCAATGGGCTATTTTTCGACCAAAGATGCCTAGTAACTATTCCAATGTGCTATTTTGCCCACCGAAGGTGTGCCAACGGGCAATTTTGCTAGCTGAAGTTGCACCAACGGGCCATTTTTCCCCCAAATGTGGCTAACAACTATGACAATGGACTATTTTGCCTACCGAAGGTGTGACGACGTATTATTTTTCTCATCAAGGGTGCCTAACGACCGTGTTAATGAACTATGTTGCCTACTGATGATGCCTAGGCACCGTGCCAGCAGATTGTTTTTTACACAGAATGTTTGTAGGGACCGTGCCAATGGACTGTTTTGCCCAGCAAAGCTGTGCCAATGGGTTGTTTTATCCACCGGAGGTACCCAACGGGCTGTTTTTTTGCAATGGGCTATTTTACCCACCTAAGGTGCCTAGCAACCATACCAACAGGTTATTTTGCCCAATAAGGGCACCTATTGACCATGCCAATGGGTTGTTTTGTCTAATGAGGGTGCGTAGGGACTATGCCAACGAGTTATTTTGCCCACCGAAGCTGGCCAACTTTCTATTTTTTCCACCAAAGGTGCCTAGCAATTAAGCTATGGGCAGTTTTGCCCACCAACGGTGCCCAATGAGTTGTTTATCCCACCGATGGTGCCTAGCGACCATGCCAACTGGTTGTTTTGCCCATCGATGGTGCTTAGCGACTTTGCTAATGGACTGTTTGACCCACCGAAGGTGCTCCAACGGACTATTTTTCTCATCGAGGGTGCCTAGGAACTCTGCCAATAGGCTGTTTTGCCCACCCAGTGTGCCTAAGAGCTGTGCCAATGGGTTGTTTTGACAGCCCATGGTGCCTAAAGACCGTGCTAACAGGCTTCTTTGCCTACTAAGGGTCCCTAGCGGCTTTGCCTATAAGTGGTTTTGCCAACCGAGGATGCTTTACCCACTGAAGGTACCCAACGGGTTGTTTTTCTCACCAAAGATGCCTAGTAACTGCACCGACTGGCTGTTTTGCCCACCGAAGGTATGCCAACCAGTTGTTTTGCCCACCCAAGGTGCATAGCGACCATGCCAATGGATTTTTTTCCCACTGAAGGTGCCTAGCCACCGTGCCAACAGATTGTTTTTTCCACTGAATGTACCTAGGGATCGTGCCGGCTGACTATTTTGTCCAGCAAAGGTGTGCTGATCAGCTATTTTACCCACCGAAAGTGCCCAATGGGTTGTTTTTCTGATCGAAGGTGCTTATCCACCATGCCAACAAGCTATTTTGCCCATCGAAGGTGCCTAAACACCTTGTCAATGGGCTGTTTTACACACCAAAGGTGCCCAATGGGTTGTTTATCCCACCAAAGGTGCCTAGTGGTCATGCCAACTAGTTGTTTTGCCCATCGATGGTGCCTAGTGACAGTTCCAATGGAAAGTTTTGCCCACTGATCGTGTGCCAACGGACTATTGTTCTCATCAAGGGTGCCTAGCAACCATGCCAACAAGCTGTTTTACATACTGAACTGCCTAATGACCATGCCAACGAGCTATTTTGCCCACTAAAGGGGACTAGATAACGTGTCAACGGGCTGTTTTACCCACCGAAGATGTCCAAAAAGTTGTTTTACCCACCAAAGTTCCCTAATGACCATATCAATGGGCTATTTTTCCCATCGAAGTTGCCCAACTGGCTGTTTTTTCACCAAAGGTGCTTGTCGAACGTGCCAATAGGTTGTTTTGCCCAACAAAGTTTCCTAGGAATTATGTCAATAGCCTATTTTGCCTACCCAAGGTGCCTAGCGACCATGTCAATGAGCTGTTTTGCCCACCGAAGGTAGCTAGTGACCTTGCCAACGGGCTGTTTTACCCACCGAGGGTGCCCAACGAACTGTTTTTTCAGTCGAAGGTGCCCAATGGGTTGTTTTGCTTGTCAAAGGTGCCTAGCAACAATGCCAATGGATTGTTCTACCCACCGTTGGTGTCTAGCGACTGTGCCAATGGGTTGTTTTACCCACCGAATGTTCCTAGCCACTGTGCCAATGGGCTATTTTGCCCACCCAAGATGCATAGCGACCACGTCAACGAATTGTTTTGCCCACCAAAGCTGCCTAGCCACTGTGCCAACGGAGTGTTTTTTCCACCGAATGTGTCCAAAGATCGTGCCAAAGAACTCTTTTACCCAGCAAAGGTGTGCTAATGTTATAACATCCCCTCACTTATGGGAAGGGCATTTTGGTCATTTTGGTAAATTGGAATGGGTTAGGAATATTTTAAGGTGTTTTTGACATATTCATGCATTCATATATGCACATGAATAATAAATAGTGAAATTTTTGCACATGAAATGAATGT
>JAOQML010125962.1:0-18481 GCA_027568935.1 Erythroxylum urbanii
CTAATTGCATAACAATTATTACATAGATTTTATCTTTATGATTAATAATTAAATAATTAACAAATACACAAAAATAAAAAATGTCTTTTATTGAATAAAATATTGTCACTCAAATAAATTTATAACCAAACTAAATTAGCTGCAAGGGTATAAACTAACAAATGTATGTATAACGGGGACAAGATCAATAGAAACAGCAAAATACTATATAAGCTTTAAGTTAAATAATCATCAAATAAAATGAATTTTTTGAATGAAAGGTCAGTCCAAAAAACCCGCTTCTTAGCCTAAACCAAACAAATTCACACATATAACTATGGAAACCAGAGCACAATAGGATTGTGATGTTAGTACATACTGTTTATTATGATCCATGATAATAGATAATATATGCACAATATTCTATCCTAGAAATCAAAGTTATAAATATAATGTAAATATCGAAGGGAATTGAAGCATTGCAAGGCCTGCAGACCATCATCATACAATGTATGCCTGATATATATAAAATTAAGAATATAGCTTTTTGCATACTCTTTCATAAATTCTAAAGTTCATCAACTAAACATTTTGTTTGTTGATGGACTAAGTGAATGTTTAAGATGGCTGACAATTACATTTTTATAACTCCTCCGCCAGAGAAATGCAAAGAAAATAAGTTTAATAGCATGTCACGTCCTATAATGAGATCCATAGCTAAAACCTCCACCAACTTCTTATATTTATTGGCTGCAATTTGTAGTTTCTAATAAAGCAAACATAAGCAAGAGGGGGTAAATTGTATGTAACTTAAAATTTTTTGCAAGTTTTATCAATTTGTATAGACAATAGGAGCATGTTAAAATTTAAGATGAAAGGAGCCTATTAATATTTAAAATGATAAGAGCCTGTTAAAATTTTAAATGAAAGGGGCCTCTTGTAAATTGAAAACAACTCTAACTAAAACGCGAAAATTTAAAAGTTAAGGAAAGAGAAAGAATGAAATAGCCAATTTATACTGGTTTGGCTTATAACGAAGCCTACATCCAGTCCTCAAGTGTCTAACTTGAGTGTTTCACTAATAAATCTCCAGTAGTAATTTGACGAGCCTTTCCAAGCTCACAAGTACATATTTTTCAAAGTTCTTTAACCTTCCACACTAATAGTATTTAATAAGCCTTTACAAACTATCAACAAATGAAAGTAGGGTTTGCTTAATATGAGTGTTAATGAATATTGATCTCTCTTTAGATAGAGTGTTTTCACTTTCTAAAGCTCAGAGGGTATAGGTTTAACTTTTCGAGAATAAGTACATATGATACTGATGTATTTTTGTAAATCTAACATGTGTTATCGAACGCAATCGTTCTCCGTTAAATAGAAATTCCTTTCAACTAGTCATTGCTTATGAATTGGCTTTGATTATGTTAAAAATGTCTTTCTCACTATCTTTGATAGAATCTTCAAGTATCTGGTTGTTTGAATAACCCTTTGACTATGTCTTCGAAGCCACTATCGAATTGGTTAAATAGAAGGATCATTTGTCTGTACAAACAATTACAGGAGCATATCCATTCCATATTTGTAGAAACTGTTTCTTACTATCAGAGTGAGTTTGTTAGATTGATTCCTATAAAATAGCAAAACGTTTTTTCTTTTTATTATAGAGATAATTAAGTTATATAACCTTTTGCTTATTGTTATCTTTCAGGATAAATAAGATAATTCAATAAATTTGAATTTGAAACGTAACTAATCATTTATTGATTGTTATCACCAAAATCATTAATTTAAAAGCCTTGAGCTAACAGTTTCATTCTATGCCCAATTTCTTACTCATAATCTACAAAAATGTGAAACTCAATTAAAAAAATCAATCAACTTTCAATCTTTCATTTAGTTCTAATATGTTAGCATGTCCTAATTTAAAGCTGTTATTATTCTATTTTATTTTTTATTTTTATTTATTTTTAACATCTTCTATGTTTATTTGACTTTTTTGTAATATTTTCATATCACATTTACATGTGGGTCTATCGAAAATTTCCTTTTTACTAAGTAAGGGTAATGTTGCGTACTGTCAAATCTCTTCAAACCCCATATTTGTGCGAGATTCAACTGGGCGTTGATGGTGATGATGATGATGTTAGCATGTCATATAATCCAACGTAAAGCCCAATGAATGAAGTAGCAAAGAAGAGTGATGAACTAACGGAGAAGGGTTTACGTTACTAAAGTAACAAGAATTGGAGAACTAAAGGAAAACGAAAACCAAAAGAAAACCAAAAGTCTCAAATACTTGGAATGTCTCCTTCAAACATCGAAAAGAGAGGTCGTTCAAGTTCTGGTTTGCGGTTAAAATTTTAAAAAATAATATATTTTTAAGAAAGAAGACCCCACATTACCACACCAGCTCTGACATAGCAAGGTAGGGTCTCTAGAAGCAATAAATTAATATAAAAAATTGTGAGATTATCACTAAAATTTTGGGGTTGTATTTAAACGTTAGGGTTTTATTTGTTCACTCTGAAACATTAGAGTTAAATTTGTCGATTGGTGAGAACATTAGGGTTATGAGTGACCCTTCTATCTAAAAAGTTATCAAATAGGTTTTGAAATTGGAGAGTGTTAAGTTTACCTATTAAATATACTTAGGTTAAAAATACATTTTGAATATTAATGTTTATATCAAGATATAACTTTTGAAGTGTTCAAATTAAACCCTGACATTTTGAAGCATTCAAATGAAACTCTAAAATTTTTAAAACATTCGAAATAGGCTTTAAATGGACATAAAATTTAACGAGATTAACTCTTATCAATTAAATACGATGACATTATTTTTATATTTTTTAAATAAAAAGTGGGTTCTACTATCGTATAACTAATTTTTTAAATTAACCAAAAAATGGATCTTACAGCCATGTGACAGTTATACATTTCAAATGGTGAATCTCACTTATTACGTCAGAATGGACCATAGTTATACATTTTACATAGTGTGTTTCATTTATCATGTGGAAAATAATGTCATGTTGAAAACTTTGGGATTTAATTTGAATGCTTTGAAACATTAGAGTTTGTTCTATAATCTGCCATAAATGTTGAGGTTTAAAGTGCACTTTTAGCTAATGTACTTATGATTTATACTATCAAAAGAATGGATTATATCAAGATCGATTTTTTTTAATTATTTGTTAAATCACGTTGGATTTAATTCACTTAAAAAATTATATCATTAATTATTTCAGATTATTATTATTGTTGTTTTGTTTATCTTTTATTTTTTCTTCATTATATCAAATGTAACATGAGATTAAAAAATTATTGATGAAATGTTAATATTTTCTAATAAAATCCTTCTAATTTTTATTTTAATATACTAAAAATAATAAATTTCACATAAATAAAAAGTACAGAAAAATTAACCAAAGACCTTATATATCGACGAATAAAAATAATTATAAATTAAAATTGTTCCATTAAATAAGATTTTAAAATTTTATAATTTCAAAATTTTCAATATGTTAAAGAGTTAAATTGAGATTTTTTTATTTTTTCAAATAATTTATTTTGTTCTCCCTTTTAATTCATACTTATTAATCAATAAAGTGAAATAATCTCGAGTTCTAAATTTATTTTTTAATGATTGCAAATAAGATGAACTTAAACATGAGTGTACACCAGTGTCATTGAAGTTATAATGCAAAGGCTAACACAAAATTAAAAATAAAAGTAAGTGGAAAATTCCATAGCATGGAGAAATTTGGAATTAACTCAACAAGAAATGGAAAAGTGATGAAACCCAAGAAAAAGCCCCATGTGGTCAAATAGATAAAACAAGAAAGTATGTGGAATTAATGGTAGAGCATGGAACATGTCACTATACTGCCCAACAAGGCAATGGCAGGCAGTACACCACTGTTGGCCATGCGAGATTTCTATTCGTAGATCTCTCAACTTCTGTTAGGCCATCAATTAACACAAGGTACTTGCCAATTTTGGGAATCTCATCCTTATGAGTCACACTCACACCAAACCTTTTACAAAAGAAATGTATACATATAATAATGAAAAACCAACACCTTCACACATTTGGCCAGCTTTTGTTGTTTCTAGTGATTATGAGATTAAGGTTTCCATTATTGAACTTTTACACAACCATGATTTAAAAACTATCCATATCAAATGGGGTTTTTTGACAATGATATGGAAGAAAGTGAATTGATTTGTTGTTGCTTTTGATGGGGTGTGTGTGTGTGTGTGTGTGGTTTTTTATTTTTTAAAATAATATTTTAAGATTTTCCCACAATTTACTTAAAGCAACAAGTAATGAGATGAGAGAGAAGTATAGGAATATTATATAATGTTTAGTCCTAAAAATGATATAAACATAAGCTTAGATTGTTAAGAAAATAATTTAGACAAACATTTACCATATATTCTCATATGGTGATTGATGTTCACATATGACCTATCTGCTTTGAAGACAATCCGTCTTAATGAAAATGTCCTCTCAAAATGCCAAGCAACTGCAAAGGGTTAGTTAAAAATATCAAACAATAGAATAATGAAGAACTAAAAACGATACAATTTTAATATTTAAATTTGAGTTTCATTTTTTAGGGCTATATAGCCTAGAATCATAGATCTTCTTTATAAAACAGATCAAATTTATTATTATCAAAATGATTCAAACTGTTTCAAAGACCCAATATGCTTTTTTTTTGTTTTACATTGGGCTCTCATATTAGATCAGCTAGACAACTTAGGAACTTGAAGGATTACATATAGAAAGCAACAAGCCATCAACGTTAAAGATGCAGTTACTACCCTTGTGCATTTATTAATATTATTTTTCAATTACAAATATTGTAATTGTTCTTACATAACTATTTGAACACTATTTACTTATGTTTATTTGATTATTATTTAAAGGTTCTAATCCTAAAATCCCAAGCCCCTCATTTTGTAATTTCTTGAACACAAAAAATCGAACTTGATAGAGTGGCATTTGAATTGTAGCAATGATAGCCAAGTGTAACTTTACTTATTTTGCAAAATGTCGAAAGTGGTTGTTACTAGTGTGATTGTTAGACTTGTTTGTCATGCTCTTTTTCTAATTTTGCTTTATTGTTAAGTTAGGTCAAGCCATTTTAATCTAAATTTGTTAAATATAGACAACATTTAACTATATTTTTTAGTTTCAGACATAATTTTCAACTATGAAAAATTATGCTTCATTTATAAATTTTAATTAATGACCCAAATTTAAGCTTCATTCATAAAATTTTATTTAAAATACATTTTAAATTTAACATAAAAAATTAATTCCTAGATTTTGCAAGCCAAGATTTGCCCGATTATCAATATGTTAAAGACTACCAAGACTATGATAATGAAGAGGCATTTAAATTTAAAGAAATAAGTAAAGAGATAGAACGATGACAATGCACTTGATGTAATGAAAAAGTTGAACAAGAATAAACTGAATGCAATGAAATGAGAATCATTTGGAATGTAAGCAAGGCACATGACGTGACAAATAAAGATGATATACACAAAATCCACTTAGGAAATAAGAAAATATGCAATAGTAAGACATAAAAGCTCTATTAGTACCTAAACATCCATATCATTGGTGTCATATTCCATGCCAAGCAAAAATCTTAGGATGAAAATTATGATCACTTAACAGCCAATAAGAGATTTATCTATGTGTCGAAAGAGCAATGCTTGGTACTCTAAAAAAGAATAAGAGGAAAAATAAGAATGAACTAAAGAAAGTGAATTCTCAAAAACTTTCTCAAAAGATTAAATTACAATTGTGTTAAAAACAAGGCAAATCTAGTTTTAATAAAATAATTTATAAAAATATGGACAATGCTTCCCCTCTTGCTAGCTAAGTTGGAGCTGAAATTAGCTTATCCACTACAAATTTAATAGTGATTTATGAATTTGACATTACGATACACCAACAACATTGTTTTTACAATCTTATAAGTTAATATTCAATTAAAGTTAGACTTATGTAACAATGGGAGATTCATCTAGTCATTCACAATCATAACCATCTACATCCACATCAACATAAAGAGTAAAAAGAACTTTGGGATGACTAATCCAAATATTTTCAACTTTCTTTCTAACTAAGAATTGTGAATGATACTTAATGGTTGATTAATTTTGCAACACTTCTTTTAAGGGGTCACTTGTGTATATCTAAGTTATTGAAGTTAAATGTATATATTTTAGATCCACTTTTGCTTATATTCGCACATATATTTGGAATTTTCAATTTAACTATATGCATGTCTTAATTTTAGATCTTGCTTTATGGATTTTCACACGATTTGCAATGTGAACATTCTATAAGAAGCAAATGAAGCCAAAATTATAGAATTATAGAATTTTATATAATTTGTATTGCTTGTGTGTATGGTCTTGTGGTTAGAATTAATCAACAAGTAGTTTATTAAAATTTTAGAAATTAAGACATGTATTTTGATTTCTACAATTGATTAATAGGCAACTTATGTAAATTCTAAAAATTAAGATATTTGTTAAGTTGCTAGAAATGAAGACATTTATTGCTGATATTTTATGAAAATTAGGGAATGTATGATCTTTTTAGATTTTTTATGTTATTTTGGAGGAGATGTATAATGCACTTACGTGCCTAATGACTAAAACTTGTAAATTGGAATGGATAGAGCTAATAAAATAACAAAATCGTTCTTACATTAAGGAAAACATATTATATTCATAAACATATTGATAAAAATTTCGTAATCTGCATGCTTACAGGACCTCCCATTTATCGTTTCCTAAAAATCTAATCAAGGAAATCAATAGTATACTGAGCAGATTCCTATAGCTTGGGCATTGAGGAAATAACACTTTGGTGAAGGTTAACTGAGCAGAAGTTTGTAAACCCAAGAGAGATGGTGGTCTTGGAATAATTCCAATAAGAACCACCAAACAGGTCCAGATGCTCAAAATAATCTAAAGACTTTTAACAAACTCTCACTCTCTCTGTGGGTAAGATGGGTTGATTCCCATTATGCACACAAAGGTAGCATTTGGAATTAGGAGCCTAAGGCTGACACTTCCTGAATCTTTAAACATGTCCTAATAATGAAACAAACAAACAAAATGGACTTTGGGTATAAGGTAGGGGATGGATCTTCCACCTTATTCAAGTTTGACAATTTTTCATCATTGGTAACTTTATCAAAAGTCACATATTTCAGACCTCTAATGACTAGCACAACAATAGGGAAAATTGTAAATGGGATTCTTACCTTATATTAGGAGTTGATTGCCAGCATTAATAATCAACTGGAACTATAGATGCACTCAAATATGCACTTACAGGACATAAAAATTTAGAAAGGCCACTTATTTGGAATGTTTAATAAGAAAATATGCAGAAAGTTTATTCTAATCATTCGCCAATTGTCCTAAGGAATAAATTGGTATTCTTCAAGCAAGCCAACCCCGGAGCAACCATATGTGTATGGCTCCTAACTAGAGGAAAAATGTATACCAAAGATAGACTACAGAATTCCAAAAATATACATAATGATTGTATACTCTGTAGAGAGGAGCTAGGATCCATGCATCATTTGTTTCTCGAGTGCTCCTTATCTAAAAAAATTTGAACTAGTATGGTAGGAATGTGTCATAAGGGAATGCAATTATGGAAGTGGAATGAAATACTCTAGTGATGCTGCCAAAATGCCTTGTGGACTGATATGTAATGGATCATTTATAAGATCACATTAAGTTTCACGATTAGGGTTATCTGGTTTGAGAGAAATCAAAGAACATTTAGGAGAAAAAAGACAAATGCTAAGAGCTTAATTACAGGACTCACAAATGTGATCAGGGAGCATCTTATAGCATTAAAACTACACCATTCTTGAAAAAATGATCAAAAAGTTATTTAGAGAATAGAAGCTTACCAAACGTTGTGTTTTAAATTGTAACTAATTTAAGGCATTATCGTCATATAACCAAAAAGTCTTGATAGTAAATATTAAGATAAACACAAGATCTAGCCTTTTGTAAACATTTCTTGTTATTTTGGTACCAAATAATTCAATTTAATTTTTTAAAAAAACTTAGGAATTTGTTTGTAACTTTAGGAAAAATATATGAAAATAATAGTTGATCAATATCAAATATGTAATAAACAATTTCAATAACTACTTATTCTTACTAAGAATAATGTGAATTTATACTTTATTTTCTTCATCTTTCCTTCAAGCTTAATTTTCCTCTTATGTTCCTTAATTTTTAGTCTTCTAACCACTTTTTCATATATTTGAACTTTTTTTATTGTCATGAATTGCATTTTTATCTATCGTTAACTAATGATTTAAGTTAATATTTTCTCTCCTTAATCTATAAAAAACATTAAAAGCTATATCAATGAATAGGTCGTCATGTTAAACAAAATACTAATAACTCTCAACCTTACAATAACCATAAAAATATTTATTTATAATAAGTCTCATCCAATTTTTGTTTCCTTTAACAAGTTATATAAATAAAATTAAATCAAGCTTATCAAATGATTTGGGCACCCATAAAATCTTAACCCATGATTTTTATCATTTCAAGAAGTCCTTATAAAGACATTCAAGTTATAAAAAGATTGAACATTAATTAAAGAAGTGTTGTTAGTTAAAGAATTAGAATATGATGATTCTATTCCCAATTGTTTATTTGAGTTTCAAAGCAAATAATTTAATTTTTGGGTGTGGCTGATAACACACAACTATAATTAATACAAGTTTGGTCAATTAAGAATTTTTAATGCATTTTTCAATGTTAAGAATTTAGGATTGGAGAAAGGAAAGGCCAAATTGTGATGAATTTAGTGAATTTTTTGGTCATTTTATTTTTGAACTTTTTAAAATATGTTATGTTATTTTCATAATACTTTAGTAAGTAAAATTATTTTGAAATTCTCTGCCTTCTCACTACTCTCCCATCTACTATCATTAAATCATGGCTGCCTGCTGTGATTTCCTTCCCCTTGTGTTGATACACTCCTTCCTACATGCCATTTCTACCTTCATTCATGCCCTCACGTCATCTTCTCATCATACTTGCCCAGTTTAAACTGGATGTGTTTTCTATTTTTGGAAGCCCGCCTAAAGCACACTCCTAAAGCATATCTAACAGTTTACTAATGGTAAATATATCCCCTCCCACATCCACAATCTTCCCTGATCTCCCTCCTGACAACTGAGGAGTTCCCACCATTGCCATCCTCTGTTACTCCTCCACTGAACCAAACGAAACCTCAATCGTCATCTTCAACAAAAGCCGAAGGAACCAACTTGGAGTTGAGTTGTTGGAGACCTAGGTAAGTTTGGAAAGCTGCATTTTGTAGCTGGAGTTCGTGAAGGTCCTGTGTCTCCACCTGAGATGGTGTTGCAATAGGCAACTGTCAAGTGGAGTTCTTCTTTGGTAGGCTAGAGGATGGCCTACTCGATGGTGCAACGTTGGGCTAAAGTAAGTTGGAAAAAATTGGGATTCTAAGTCACTTTGATAATAGAAGATGAGCTATTCATCTTTTGTTTTACTTATGAGGAAATGGCGAACAAAGTAGCTGACATAGGCCCTTGGCATATACAAGTTAAACCTATATTTTTAAGAAAGTGAAAAATGGTTTTTAAGCTTCATAGAGTTGAGATTAAAACTATACCGATGTGGGTTAAGATGCACGAAGTACCCCTTGAATATTGGTCATCAGAGGGGTTGAGTTATTTGGCTAGTTACCTTGGTAATGCTCTAAGAACTGATGAAAATATTGCACATATTAAAAGGGTTGGGTATGCTGGAGTTTGCAATTAAGTTGAGCATAGAAAAATCACGCTCGAAAATACAACAGTGATGATGCACTAATTGAAGATAAGGTCCTATTATCTTACCCTTGGAAATCATATCTGAAAGAGAAAACCAAGTTATAGGCTCCTAAAAATCCACAAGGAAGGAGAGAGTAGAAAAGTAAAAGTTTAAGCCCCAAAGACTTCGAAAAGTGCCTAACAAATTGATAAATATCATGAAAATAATATGGATACTCGACAATAGTTTTCTAAATAAGATGATATGGTGTAAGTAATGACTAAACCCCTGGATAAACAGCATACTCCTGAAACAAGAAGCGCCATCATCATAAAGTAGAACATCTGTGTCCCCAGAAATGACTTTAAAATAGGAAATTATTTGACAACTGAACTAATGATAAAACCAAGGCTAAGGCCTAAACCAAATGCCAGGCTTGTAAAATTAAAGTCCCAATAGCAAAAACAACAATTTAGTGGACATCTGATCATTAACTATAAATGATTGTGAAGTTTCTAATGATATCCCTGGACTACGAAATTATATGACCTCTCATGTACCTATCAGTGACAGATGCTATATAATTCAAACAGAGTTTATAGCTCATGTTTTTGGTCCATATATACAAAACCAAGAGTGTGCAATAAACTGAAACCTTTGACACTCGTCTAAAACATCTTCGATCTGTTAAAAATTTAAGGCAAGAACAAGTGTAATAAGTATCATTCTAATTTGCACTTTTTTCTAAGCATAGATTTCGTAACAAACTCCAAACTACTAATAACATCACTTATGCCTATATCAATAGAAAAAGGGTGGAAGTTATAATCCATTAAAATTCTAATAACTAAATATCAAACTTCCTAAAATAAGAAACACCACCACCACCATCATCATCCCTTCTACCAAGTTTCCAAGTACATAAGAGAACCACTCACAGAAAGTGGAGAACTCTACCAACCTAATATCCATTGCTTACCTATTAACAGGCAACTTCAAATCTCTTAAAAGACAAAATGCCTCTCCCATTCTCGCCTTTGGAAACTCTTGAGCTACTGCACAACAAGGAATCCATAAGTCAAGACCTCTTCATTAATTTCAAAGGCATCACACAACTGAGAATAGAACTGAAGCAATGAATGCGAAGACGTAGGGCCCAAAAAGAGGATATTGTTGTCACTTAGAGGGCTCCTAGCTATATAAAAAGATAAGGTCAAAGATTCTTGCTTAGAAGCAATGTTCTTAATGATTGATTGAAGCTTTGTAGGCTAAATATAAGAGCTTGAATAAAGTGTTATGTGAGGTCGGGACTAGATTTTAATGAGTTGGATGCTGATTTAATGGCAAGCTAGCACTTTCTAGGCCTTCAAAACCTAGTTTTTAAGTGCCGGATTGAAGTATAGCTCAATTTCATAGCCTTGTGACATCAGGAGTGAAAGATTAATCATAAAGGCAACAACTTTAGACACAATATTCAACAATCAAAATCCCAGATTGAGATCTAAAGATTACTTAGATACAGAAAAATGAACAATAGTTCAATATAGGAGTACCCAGCTAAGAATGACGTGAATTCGCAGCAGGCTATAGATATGATAACTACTGAAGCAAAACAGGTGAACAATAATCAAACAAATGCAGTAAACGTGAATCAAACAGTGAGCATTGGTTATGATGTAAATGGAAATATGAAAGAACTTGAGCAATGGAAAGAAGGTGGATCTAGTAAATGTAAATCTAAGAGGAAAACCAATATTAAGCATTCTAAATGATTTGCACCATATGGAATGTAAGGGGATTGAATTGCCCCAATAAATAATTGGACTAAAGGATTACTTAGCTTTCAAGCAATCGATTTTTGTTAGTTTGGTGGAAACCAAAATAAAAGAGGATTTATTTCAAAAAGGGTACATTTTATCCCATATGAATGGCAGGCTCTTAACAATCATTCCAAACATCCGAATGGTAACATCTTGGTGAGACTTGATTGAATTTATTTGATCTTAACAGATTGGTTTTGTAATGACCAGTTGCTATATTGTGAGCTCACTATTAAAGCTGACATGATTCCAGTTTGAATTACAATTATGTACGCATCAAATTGGGAATTTTAGATGGCAGCATTATGGAGGGACTTGCAAGCTATTAACTCTAACATTTCAAGCCTTTAGATGCTTGCAGGAGACTTTAATTGTTTATTGACTCCAGCTGAATCTAATGGAAGATGAAGAATAACACATGTAGTAATTAGATAACTTACAGAGTTGATTGCTAAGCTTGGACTAGTTGATCTCAAATTTTGTGGACCTATTTTTATATGGAGTAACCACCAAAAAAATGGTAGCCAAGTACAGAGAAAATTGGACAAATGTTTAGTCAATCACCATTGCCTCACTACAATGTATGGAAGCTTTGCAGAGTATGGTAAACCTTTGATTTCATATCACACTCCAATTAATGTTTGTGTCAATAACAAGAGAAGGCTAAGGAGATCTCGATTCAAGTTCTTTAATTCTTAGTTATTCCCAACTTGACTCAATTATAGTGGCTGCCATTAATAAACACTTTCAGGGCTCTAAATCATTCCAATATGTGTAATTACTTGAAAGCTATTAAGGTTGGTTGTGTTAAACTCCTCAAGGAGTCTCCTGGTCCTATGAGGATAAAGAATATGTAAGTTATGAAGCAACTCCCTTCCACTCAGAAGCCACTAATAGCTAACCCCTCAGATCCTGTGCTTATTGAGAAAAAGAAGTCTGATCTCAACTCATACTTATAGCCACTAGAGGCATACAATTCTCAATTAAGGCAGAAATTGAGAGTCTTGTGGATGAAACAAGGAGATAGAAATATCAAGTATTTCTATAATGTGATTTAGGGTAGGAGAAATACAAACAAAGTAATATCCCTTGATATTAATAGAATATTGATTCATGATCAAGAAGAGTTGAAAGAGATAGCAGGAAGACACTTCAAACAGATAAATGAGGTAACTATACACTCAACTAATCTTCCTAGCATTTTGCTGCATAGATTGGTAGGTTCTATAAGGCATGATCAATAGTCTGAATTGCTCAAAGAAGTTACCTCTAAGGAGATAAGAGAACTATTATTTTCATTTCACCCTGACAAGGACCCAAGACCAGATGGCTTCAATGTAAGGTTCTTCCAAGAGAAATGGAATGTCTTACAAACTCCAGTAGTAAGGGTTGTTCAAGAGTTCTTCAAAAGTGGTAGACTATTATTAAAATGAATAAGACTAACTTAGTCTTGGCTCCTAAAGTCCCTAATCCCAAATGCTTAAATGATTACAGGTCTATTGCATGTTGTAATGTGATATACAAGATTATTGCAAAAATTCCTGCCAATAGGTTAAAAGTTACCTTACCTGGCTTAATCAATCCAAGTCAGGGTACTTCTGTCCTAGGAAGAAGCATGGGTGATAACATCCTGCTAGCTTAGGAAATGTTCAAAGATTACAATTCTAAGGAGCATATCAGGAGTTGTGCACTTAAGATTTATTTCACTGAAGCTTATGATACCTTTGAATGAGATTTCTTATCTACTCTTTGTAGGCTCTTGGATATCCGTATGAGTTCTTCAAATGGATCTTGTATAATATCTGTCTCTTACTCAGTATTGATGAATTAAAAACCTTCTTAACTTTATATAACTGCTATAGGAATTAGATAAGGTGATCCTCTCTCCCCCTATCTATTTGCCATTACTATATAGGTACTATAAAGGATTACACAAATATGTATAAAGGAAAATCCTGAATTCAAATTCCATTATAGAAGTGGTGGTCTTGGGATTAATTAACTATCATATGTAGATAATTTACTCTTTTGAAAGCTTTGTAAATGTTTCACGAAGTCTCTGGGCTCAAGTTTAACTTAAGTAAGAGTGTTAGTAATCTATCTAGACAAAATTATGGAAATTTTATGAATGTGATAGTAGATGTTGGACTCAGTGTACACCAACTGCCTCACACTTATTTGGACTCCTAATTTTTACAAAGAATCTCAAGGAAGCTGATTGCAGACCTCTAATTGAAAAAGTCAGCAGAAGACTCTCTTGATGGAATAACAGATTCTTATCCTATAGAGTTAGAGTAAAACAGGCCATCACCATTCTTAATAATTTGCATATTTAGTAGTTATCACATCTCGCTATTCCTAAAGGATTCCCAAAGAAAATTGATAGAAGTATTAGAGATTCGCTTGGCATGGACATAATTCTAGTGGGAAAAATTATCCAAAGTTAAATGAAGTGTCATATGTCTTCCTAAGTAGTATGAAGGGTTGGGAATTAACTCAACTACCAGAATGAGCAAAATCTTATATGTTTCACATCAAATAGAAAAGCATTTAGTCTATCTCCTAATTTGCTTTGCAATCTTACACTTTTCAATAGATCTTACATATGAGGTTCTTCATGCATCCTTATATGAGGCATCATGCTGGAAATGGGAAGAACACAACTTTCTGGCTGTATAATTGGCATGCCTTAGGGACTTTATGTAACACTAACCTCTTTACAGCCTTAAAAGTATCTATCCCTAGAGATAATAAACTCCAAAATCTGATCCAGAATAATAGGTGGAATTGGCTGATCCATATATGTAGAGGAGTCAGTTCTATTGTTGGGCAATGGCCTTCATACCTTTCAAGTCAAACATAAGAAGATAAGATCATATGGGAACTCCATAAGTCTAAAAAATTTACAACTCAATCATGCAAAGAATTGTTGCTAGGACCTATGGTCAAGTTTCCACTTTACAAATTGATACAAGGATTAGGTATTGCTTCAGCTCACTCTTTCATGTTATGGTTAGCTTCTTTACAAAAACTGGGAACTAGAGATAAAATTAAGTTCCAAAATCTGGACACAAATGTCCCTTTATGCTCTGGAGAACCTGAGACCTTAGGTCATATTTTCTTCAAATGTTCTCAAACTAAACAACTATAGAGTGCTTTTCTCAATATCTTTGGGTTACAAGACAGTGATCTTAGTTGGATGAACACATTGACTTAGGTTAACAAACTGAGATGGGCTAATAGAGAAGATCAAAGGTTCTTCAAACTAGTTTTGCTATGTTGGTACATTACATCTGGAGGATGAGAAATACCAAAATCTTTGCAAGGCTAAGGAGTTCAAAGAATATGGATGGAACTGTTTATGGCTCAAACTAAGGATGACCATTATGATCAATACTAATCATCTACTCTTGTCTGATGCTATTAGATTGTAATTGAACATCTAGAATATAGGGTTGTTGGATATATCCAACTATGCACTTTCTGCATTAGTTTGAGCTCCATTCTTAGAAGATGTATCCTCACACATTCTGTAATTTCCACTTTTTAAATGAATTTATTACGTAAATTATAAAAAATGTAATGTCAGTGTTAAATAGTTTCAAATTCTTTGTAAGTTGAGCTGAAAATAAAATTATTAGAAAATTAACATAAATTTAATTTTATTAGAATTTAAAGTATTATTAATACTATCTTAATAAAATTTTCTTAATACTATAAAACTTGTTAAAATTTTGGAGGATGGTTAACCTTAAAATTAAGGAGGAAGTTAAAGTTGTGCTTACTTTTAGTGCCTTGTTGTTTAGATGTGTGCGGTTGATATGCCAACATGTCGAAGAATAGGCAATGCTTGGTATAGAACTTTACAAACTCATTTACTACAAAGATCTCCTTACGGTGATCAAACTCTAGTTTATCATGTAGATTTGTTAGTAATTTTTTAATTGGAAAATTATTGATTACAGGTTTTTATAAAATTATGGTTAAGAAAATTAAATTCAATCTGAATTAAAGATAATAACAACCCAACAAAGGATCTGGCTAAAGTCCGGTGAAGAAAATGAGCCCTAATCAGTATGGGTTAATTATGTATTGGGCATGTGATGAGGAGACCTACTAAAATTACTATAAATAGCTGCTAAGGTCTCCTGCTGCCTGCTTAAGTAAGTTTGTGGACATTCAGTTTCTCTGTCCCATTAAAAGGCCAACACTTTAAAAAAGGCACAGAAAGAGGTTAATGGCATAAGGATATACAACTTTCATAAAGGTCGATCGAAACTTTCAGGACCTTGTTTAAACGTTGAGGAGCTTGTTTAAGCAGTTCAACAACTTGTTCATTGTGCAATAAATAACAAAACAAGTATTTTTCACATTTTTTCTGTTAATACAAGTTCATGGTTGATCCCAGGTCTATAATTAAAGTTCATATTATGACTAACATGTGGTATTAGAGCAGTTCCATGATTATATGAAAACTATGTGTTTACTAAAGTACGTAGACACTATTAGTTAAAGATGATTGTACTTGCTTATGATACACTTGTACAGATTTCATGTATTATGACAACATAATTTTTATATATATTGATGATCATAATTTTGTTCTCAATCATACGGATTGTTGTACATTGTCATAATACAGGTAAAAGTCTTAAGATCTGTGTCGATTTTAAGCATTTTAAAGATCATTGGGCATTTATATACAGATTGACCTTGAGCCTATGTCTTCAGGATATATACAAATACACATATAGATCTATTGGTGAATAAGACATAGGGGATATAAGTATTTAATCTTATAATCTAATGTGGTTTTGCCTTTAATGAGAAAAAACAAATTTCTCTAATGGAATTTAATATAAAGTTCAAAGAAATTGACACCAACAAATGAAAATATGATACATTTTCAGATCATGTGGGTATCGTCACACTTTATCATACTTTATTTTCTCATTCATGTTAGTGAGATATTAGATATGTGTGATTATATTAGATATGTATTGCATATGATAAATGCATTTGATATTTTTTAGTATAGAAAGTCTTACAAGATCGAATGATAGACTTTCATTATCTTTGGATCAAATATTTTAAATTGGTTTAACCACTTTTATTGTTTTATTGTTGTTAAAACTGCTCCAACTAATATTTACCTAATGGGGAGAATGTTAGTAATTTTTTAATTAGATAATTAGGGTTTTATAAAATTATGATTAAGAAAATTAAATTTGATCATGATTAAAGATAATAAAGAAATCCAATAAAAATTTAGCCCAATGAGGAAAATGAACTATAATCAATGTGGGCTGGTTATGAATTGGGCTTGCGATGGGGATGCCTAATAAGGTTACTATAAGTAATTATTAAGGTCTCATGTTGTCTGCTTAAGTAAGTTCGTAGAAGTTCAGTTTCTTTGACCCGTTAAGAGGCCCATGCATTAAGAAAGTCACAAAAAGACATTAACGAGATAAGAATATACAATTTTCATAAAGGTCGATCGAAAGTTTTAGGAGCTTGTTTAGGCAGTTCAACAACTTGTACATCGTGTAAAAGATAGCAAATTAGGTATTTTCCACATTTTCTCTATTAACACAAGTTTATGGTTGATCACGGGTCTATAATTAAAGTTTGTGTTATGATTAACATGATCCAATGTTGTTTGGTGGACTGAGATTTGATCTGATCACCCTTTTAATTCTTCCATGTTGTGGGTAGTTTTGGAGTGCTCAATCCAGTTGTTTTCTTTATTACTGTCTTTGAAAGATCAAAACCTTTTATTATGGACTAGTTAGGAAAGGCCAACCGAATAGACACTGATATAGTTCATCTTGACAGTGGGATTAACCCAGTGCCGAAAAGAGACTGAAAGCGGTGCCAAGTACCAAAGAAAATTGTAACTTGTTTCCAATTTTGTTTGATGTCAACCAGAAAAGCGAAGCATGTCTGGAATTGCCAAAAAATTGAATAGGTAAAAGTTCAAGAGTCTGGTTTGAAGCTTGTCAATGTTCAACACTCAAGTCTTAATTGATGAGGAAGGTTACCTAAACCATTATCACTTCCCTACTACTTAAGTAGAGGTTTGACAGAAATGTTTCATAACCAACCCATAAATATAGTTAAATGTTCCTTTTAGTGGACTTGACCAGTCATGGATAGAAGGCGATTTTCTCATGTGTGTTGGTTATCTGAGCATACATGTTCAAATTAAGCTGGATCCTTGAAAATGATAATGGAAGACAGGTGTCATAGGAAAGTTGGACAGGATGATAAGGAAATTAAGTTTACAACATCTTTCTATGAGCTCATTGATAAGCTTTTTTAACCACAAACTCAAAGTTCTAGAAATATTACTTTTTATTAAATAACTTGCAGGCTTTTATAGCCTTTACATGATAAGACTGCTGAAGGCAATAGTAACAATCACGTACAACTCGTGATATTTGTTACAGATTAATTTAAAACAAATCCAAACAAACTCTATCTACACGACTCCTAATAAATAGGAACTTATTAGTTAGAATAAACAAAAAACAACTTTGAAATAGTTAGACCCAACAATGCATCCCCTAAACTGAATGCAGTAGCATTTAGTTTAAGCTCAGTGGTACCTCACACACTCCAAGCTCTTCTCGCAGCTTTATGAACACGTTAAGCATCAGAGACTTAGTCATTATATCAGCTACTTGCTCCTTTGTGCCACAATGAACAAGCCTTACAACTTCCTCTTTCGTAAGATCCCTTAGGAAATGAAATCTAACGTCAATATGCTTACTCCTACCATGTAGAACAGGGTTCTTGGACAATTTAATTGTTGAACAATT